>JACEFZ010005081.1:0-27500 GCA_014155875.1 Cepaea nemoralis | reverse complement strand
AGACAAACAAATAAAATTTTAAAAAAAATAGGTAGCTAGCTAGCTATGAAAGTATGTATGTGTGTAGTGAGATAGGCAGATAAACAGGTATAGAGACAGGCAGAATAATACTTAGGCGAAAATTGTCCAAACGTTTCTCATGAATAGATATGTATTGTTCGCACTACGGATGGGCAAGATAGGTGTCAGTGAGAAGAATGGATTTTGTCAACGTTGAACACAGATTCACATAGACTGAATGGGATTGCATCCTCAAGGACAATATCTGACTGGTTTTCATATTCATTAGTACCAGCATAAACCCGGGAAAGACAGCCGTTTACAATTATTCCCGACACTTAATAGAGTGCTTTACCGAATCTGCTTGTTCGGGAAGCGCATCATTCTATGTTATGAATATATTACCTGCTCTTTTGTTTGTCCCTGGGTAAGAGTGCTCTAAAGTGTTACCCCTCTTTAACAGTCCTTTCTACGATTTAAATTCACTGATGTGAACATTTGTTGTATCTGAAGTAATGTAATATAACGTCCCATAAAACAAGGTACTCAAGCCCGAACGATAATAAATATGCTAATAAAAACATGAATCCATGGTACATTATTTCATGCCACAAACAGGTATCTTTCTACCTCTGATAAAACTGATGAAATTCGACAACACATTACGTGAGAGAGCAGTTGGAAATTATCACTTGGCCGCAATGCCCGCTTGTTTCGGAGGCTCTATTCATCTTCTATTCTTCGTAGAACCATCGTCTGTGCATAAAGTTCTTCAGCTGCTGCAAATGATTGTTAAAGCACAACCGATTGGAAACGTTGAGATGTGGGTTTTTCTCT
Organism: Cepaea nemoralis; assembly: GCA_014155875.1. Classification (NCBI taxonomy): domain Eukaryota; kingdom Metazoa; phylum Mollusca; class Gastropoda; order Stylommatophora; family Helicidae; genus Cepaea; species Cepaea nemoralis. The sequence continues at coordinate 26,663 of JACEFZ010005081.1, read as the reverse complement.
TATCCCCGATTCAAATCTGTGTTCAGTTGATTTTCATCAACGGGTTTATACTTTCCTTCTATTGGCCCTTTGCCTGCTTGCTCCTCTACGAATTTCATTCAGAGGGAGATAACAGTATTGTTGTTTTGTTTTTTTTTTAGATGAAAAAAAAGAAAGAAAGAAAGAGAAGCGACAAAGGAAGCTGCCTACTGTTGTGACTCGGTGAGAGATAGAATGCACACCAGCCCGGCCTATCACATGTGTATGTCTGTGGTTCCAGCCCCTCTCCCTCAAACGCTTTTGCGATAGTGGGACGACCTTGGTCATGCAAATCATGAATAATGCATGGTTGCTTATTACAACAAAACGGATGGCCAAGGGATTAGCGTATCATCTGACACACCTGGGCCGTAGGTTGTTTAATGCTCCTTCCTTCCCCAGTACAATGGATTTGTATCTACACAAATGTTAATTCTGTGCAATGCTCATCGGTTGCTAACATAGCGAAGATGATCTTGAAAACTTCCCAGCACAAACACCATTGTTGCTGCGAAGTCCTCTAAAACAAATAATATTTAATCATTGCCACTTCTAAGCAATTTCTGGCCATTCCGCTAATAATTAACGACTCACTTATACACATAATTCATTCATTCATTCATTCATTCATTCATTCATTCATTCATTCGTTCGTTCGTTCGTTCGTTTGTTCGTTTGTTCGTTCGTTCGTTCGTTCGTTAGTTCGTTTGTTCGCTCCTTCGCTCGTTCGTTCGTTGATTCATTGATTCATTCAGTAGCATATCCTTTGCAGAACCTCGCTCCCATAACAACATTGCGGAAAACTTCTCGGTCATAAGCAAGATGTCCCGCGTCCGACACACCCATCTGGAGATTATCCGCCACATCCTGCACCCATCTTCTCTTTGGCCTTTCTTTTCCTCCCTTCCCGGACATATACCCCTTCATTATTGTTCTCTCCAAACTTTCATGGCGTTTCAAGTGACCACACCATTTCAATTTTCTGTGTTTTATCGTCTTTATTAGCCAACATTCTTCAGTATTCAGACGCGTTTGTCCTTTTCTGTATCCAAGATATGTTTAGAACCCTTCTATAACATTTATATTCAAAGGCATTTATGCGCTGTTCAGCTTTTTTAGTATAAGAGCACTGGCAGATTGACTCCAATCGCGCAGACATTCTGCTATAACGGCCAGGATCATACGGTGACAAAGGCTGCTGCGCGGTTGAGAAGGATTCGATGCCAGCTTTCGTCGTTCGCTACGGGAGACACGACTGGCCACCCATTCGTCCGTCCACTCAGGTCTACACAAATATCATGGTCCTAGCACAACGCTTCCCACAACAGGTTCCCGAGGCATGCCTGTTTCTTTGTTTGTGCCAGACAATATACAGGCATCCGCTAAACAGACAAGGAACCCTGTTGACCCTCCTTGAAGCGTACTGACAATATGATACTAGCCCCATATTCTTATAGATCAATCGGTACTGTAAGGGCGGTGTGGTCAGTTTTACCAGCCTTTACTCCCCTGAATATTTCCTGGTGCCAATTTTAAGCTGGTTAGACCCGGGAGTCCAGATCATTTAAACACGTACCTCAACCTCCATGAGTATTCGAACGCAGGACCACAGGGGCGACAGGCAAACATGCCATCCAGTGCTTTCAATCGGGTTCCATCATACGGTATTCTAGTCTGTGACCTTCAACAGACGTCAGTGCCTTTATTAATATACTCCAAGCGAATGGGGATTTTGATATAGGACCATCGTATGCTAACTGGAAAAGCGTCCTGATAACATTGAGGTAAAAGCCAGCCCCTTAGAACAATTCTCTTCCACAGACACCGATTGTTTCCCCCATTTATATATGAGCGTGGATCGGATACCCTGCCTGCTCGGAGAAAGACAAACAATAGGCGATCCAGTGCACATATTGTTATTATTATTATTATTATTATTATTATTATTATTATTATTATTATTATTATTATTATTATTATTATTAATTTATTTTTTGGTCCTAAATCCCCTATTGGCGCAATGGCTCTTACCTAACTCCTGCCTTGCCTTCACACCCTTTGCTGCCGCTGTCTTTTATTCTCTTTTATGTGTGTTCTTTAGATCTCCCTATATTTAGTTTGCCTCGAGGATTCCAGAAACAGAACTTTCTGCGTCGACGTGGGGAAGTCAATAAGTAAGTCACAAATGGGTGTAGAAAAATAACTAAATATGATAACAACTTGAAATCAGTTTATTTTTATACATTATTGTCCCTTTATTTCTCAACATAATTTCCACCAAAATTGATGCACTTATCCCATCGTTTTATCTGTCCTCTCAAACCGGCTGCATAGACCTAGGTGCTATGTTTTCTAAACCACTTTTTGACTTCACATTCAACTTCGGCGTCATTCGCGAAATGTCTCCCTCCAAGGTTAGTTTTCAGTGGCCTAAAAAGGTGGAAATCGCTAGGGGCTAAGTCGGGGCTGAAAGGTGGATGTTCCAGAACTTTCCACCTTAGATGGTTAATTTTCTCCAGAGTTAATCGAGCCGTATGTGGTCTGGCATTGTCATGAAGAAGCAACACGCCTCTAGTCAGTAATCCTGGACGTTTTCTTCAAATTGCATTACGAAGCATCCATAGAACTTCACAGTACGATCCAGAATTCATACTGTCACTTTTCTTCTTGAAATTGGTTAAAAGCACTCCTTGACAATCCCAGAACACTGTCAGCATAACCTTCCCTGCTGATAGCGTAACCTTGAATTTTTGGACACAGGGCGAAAAAGGATGTTTTCTACCCAGCTATGCACTGCTTTGCGGGACAAACATTTGTCAGCATAAAAAGGAAGCATTTCCTTATGAATGTCCTTTGCAGGCAGTCCTTTTGCCCACAAAAAAAAAAAAAAAAAAAACGCACAACAGCACGTTGCTCTTTGGTTGTACACTTCGTAAGTATAGTCACCATTTTGTTTATGCGTTGCGCATGCGCATGAGACACCTAGCGCCACCTGACGAACTGGAATATAAAGTTCGATGTTTCTGTCACCTAATGGCACCTGTAGAAAACACCAACTACATTTACCTGCCATCCCACAGAACTGTGTGACTTACTAATTGACTCGCCCTCGTATTATTATCAGATTTTGTTATCGTGTGCTCTGTCCAGCGCCAGCGTCTTTTCACACCTCTAGATTGGCTGTAATTTGTTATGACATTAGTCATGAGTCGCGGTTCTAGCTTCACGGCAACAGGTCATCCCCATTATGCTCCGCTCCTGTGCCAGTGAATATCACACAAAATGCTCATCGCTACCCCATTTGAAAAGTGGAAGCGACAGGAGTCTCGACAAACCAACGGCCCGCTCGTGTATACTATGCTTAATGCCGCCGCCAGAATGCCAACAAACAAAGTTCTCCACGAAGAATACAGTTCATCGTCGATGGAAGCTACAGTCACCAGAAAGTCGGCAGCCACACATAATTGCAGAAGGCAACCCAGTTAGTTCAGCCACAGGCTGGCCGCCATTATTCTGAACATGCAGTTCACGCTACAAACAACCGCGAACAGATGTAAAAGCATTCCACACGAAATTCACAGCTCACAGTGTAGCTCCACGCACTCAACTCAGTAGCAGGGCGACGGAACCATACATTACCAGTCCAACATGAGAAAAATGAGCATTGCAAACCGTAGCTACAAGCATAAACACTCCAGAGACCTTAACCGTTCAAATGCCTATTCACCATGTTAAGTTTTCGCCCTAAACTTCCAATCAGTGATTCATTCATATAATTACAGTCTTTCTATTCTGTGCAGACATCAATTACTAAACGTTTGTAGTTTATTAGTAATTGTTTTAGTCGTTCTCAATGTTTTCTTTCCACACGTTTAAATTAACTGAGTTATAATTAACTATTTTACGTTAGTTAGTTAATTAGCTAGTTAGTTTGTTAGTCATGGTTCCAACTTAACGGTACAAGGTCGCCCTATGATGCTTCGTTCCTGGGCCAGTAAATATCACACAAAGACTCCAGATTGCCCCTGAGATAAATAGAACAAACATGAGCTTCGACCAACCAACAGCGCGCACAGACATACTATAAATATTCTACGTATGGTGGGAAAGCTGGCCCACACGCAAAAATCAGTCCAGTATGGACTACTCTCGAATTCAAAACGAGCAAACAAAAAACAAAACAAACGAACTCAATAAATAAATGAAAGAATTTTCCACAAATTGCCTAGTGATATTAAAGCTCCCTTGGAGATTTTATATTCTTATTGTCATATCTCAATCAGTTTGTTCTTTTTGTGTGTTCTTTGTTAGCTGTATAGGTGTATCATTTTTATCTCTTGAAGTGAACCTTCACCAAGAGAGATCGGATTATTATTTACTTGATTTATTCTCCCAATTTTTGTCTTTCCCGTATGAATATTATCATTAATTGTTGTGACCTCCCATGAAGTGTGTTTAATTTATCTTCCGTTTGATTCTGTGTGTGGGACAAGGTGACAATGTGTCAGCGAAATCCAGCTCACCAAACTACTCTACTGGAGTCCATTAGAATTCCATATCTGGTTATAGTTATTGTTGTTTTCATAATCGAATCTATACATAATAAGAGCAATAGATATGACAAAAAAAAACAACATGCATGTCGCTCTCCTGTTACTATTTCATATGAATCTGTTAGTTTTTCTTTATGAAGAACTTCGCACTTGGTATTTTTGTATATTGCCTTTATGTAACCGGCTCTGTGGCTAAGGGGTTACGGGTGCAGTTCGTATACCCGCATACCGCGTTCAAAACACAGCTGCGGGTGATTTGGAAAAAAGGCGCCTTGCGTTGGTTTCCATTCAAAGATATGAGTGCCGGTCGTTTAGAAAGCAATGGCAAACTCATCATCCAGTGCCTTGCTGGTTGGCGTGGGCGATAATGCCTCACCACAAATTGCAATCTCCGACGTCAGGGATCAATTCGTGTGTTGACTTCCTTCAGTGTAATGATACACGACTGTCAAGAATCTTCTCACGCTGTCTTCCTCTATCTCTCTTTCCGCATATCTTTCCGGTTGTCACGACATGTTCCAGTTTTTGTTTTCTCATAACGTGTCCAAAAAACGATAAATACCTCTTACTGATGTTTGTGATATGTTGTCTTTGCGACTCAGCTTCCATTAAAACGCCTTGATTGCACACTTTGGGTGTCCAATTAATTTTCAGCATTCTCCTATAAAACCACATCTCCAAGTCTTCCGTGAATTTTGTCGCCTGTTTACTAATTGCCCAGGATTCGCAGCCGTATGTTAAAACTTGCTCTATGTAACATGCAAGAACTCCTTTTCTAACTTTCAAGGACAGTGACTTATTCCACGAAACATTCTTCATTTGATAGAATGCAGGTTTTGCTTGTCCTATTCTGTTCTTTATCTACTGAATGTAAACTTGCCTAGAATCACAAACAGCCAAAAGAACTGCGACGTCCTGTAAAGGATATGCAAGTAACTTTGTTTTATGTAATTAATGACTTTCTGCAGGATCACGTGGTGCCTTCTGTCCTTATCTTTAGTCTTGCCTATGGTTGTTCAGATTTTGAAGCTGCAGTTTTGAACGGGAAGGTTATTTTGAAGCTACAGTTTTGAACGGGAAGGTTATTTTGAAGCTACAGTTTTGAACGGGAAGGTTAGTTTATCTCACACCGATATTCCTTGGTGGCCTCTGACGACATATTTGGCCGGTAATGATATTCTGTGATTCCAAGTGTACTTCAGTTATATCTTTCAATGTTTATGTTGTCTAGTGCGCCCTGTAGTCTCTACTTCTGTCCCCTACTTCTATGAGCGTCAAACAATACGTGTGTGTTTATTTATGGATTGTCTTAGTGCATCAAAGGGTTCTCCAATTTATAATTATGTGTAATACGTGGACAGAACTGGAACGACCAATCATTTGTCTTCTTTAAATGTTTAACATATTGCGCACATCATTACGGCATGATGTGTGTGTTTGCGCGCTCGCGCGCGCGCGAGTGTGTGTGTGTTTTATTTGACCTATGTTGGTTTAATATAACACTCTTAGATCCATGGTGCTATTTCAATGGTTAGATACGAATTCTGTCCATATTCCATAGTTGTTGGTGTGTGTAGATGATAGACCTGGCTAATGAATACATCTTGCCCTCTAGTCTCTACTTATTTCATCTACTTCTATGAGCGTCAAACAGTACATGTGTGTTTATTTATGAATTGTCCGACCTATGACAACTGACCAGGACACAAGGGACATTTTTCTTGCACGATGTTTAAAACAGACGGATCATCAGACAGAGCTATTAGAGATATAGTCAGAGAAACCTTGTAATCGGTCACTAGGAAGGAGGACTGTGAGGTTAAGGCAGAGGATACAATGTGTACTGAAGAGGGCTAAAGACAGTGCCAGGCCCGGGTGGGATGAGGTACTCCCAGATGAGTAGCATAAATGATGGCGATTTCGATGAGATGGCTCTTTGTTTCAATATAAGCATGAATAAGGCCTGAAATACCCCAGGATTTGTTGCACAGCTACCTGGTCCAACTCCAAAAGCCAAGTAAGGATCACCCCAGCCTTAATGGATACCGAATCATAACCCTGCAAAATACTTATGGCAAAGTCCTCGAAAAGATTGTAGCACGCGGGCTCCATCGACATCCGGAAAGTCGTAATCTGCTTCCCAAAGGGTTCGGGAGTTACCGGCCTGGGCAGGACACCTGGGCCAATGGTGCAACTTTTGCATTTGATGTCTGCGAGGGCTTCTAGGATAAACAGGAGACAGTGGCGGTAGCTCTTGACCTAGAGGATGCGTATAACAGGGTCAGGTATGATCGGCTGATATACACACTGTTGGACATGGAGGTCTGCCCTTGCCTTGTTAGATAGGTTGCGGCAGTCCTTTATCAGCGTACGGTTGCACTGCGCATGGGTACCTGGACTTCTGACCCCTGTACTATTACACCTGGGTTGCCACAGGGATATGCCATGTCCCCAGTGCTCTTTAATGTCTAGCCAAGTCACAGCTATTGAGACACCAGGTGTTGGTAGAATCTTGACATTTGCAGATGATATGCTGGTGTACAAACATGGTAGGGGCTGGGAAAGTTTGGCTAAAGGCTTACAGATGGCAGTAAACAGGGTGGTGGAGTGGTGTAGTAGGGACGTAAGGTAGGTTATAAACTCAGACAAGGCATCGGTTGTGGGTGCTTTCTGGATAACAGGGTTGTGAAGGCAGATGTCCCGTGTATTATATTGAATGGATATCCTCTTAGTGTAGAGAGAGAGAGAGAGAGAGAGAGAGAGAGAGAGAGAGAGAGAGAGAGAGAGAGAGAGAGAGAGAGAGAGAGAGAGAGAGAGAGAGAGAGAGAGAGTAAACTGAAGTACTTGGGTATCAACTTTGACAGGTGTATATCTTTTAAGGATCATGTGCAGGCTTTGGTGGTGAAGGCTGGTAGGGATCTTGATGCATTGAGGGCAATGGTAGCCACCGGGGTAGAGCAGAATATGCTTTACTGGCTTTTTCAACAGTTAATACTTTTTGTCATTGAGTATTGTTAGGGGCTGCTGACAGTATCAAACAGCCAGTTTGAAAGGTTGGAGCGCATACAAAATGTCTAAGACATATCTGTACGTCAGCTGTGTGACCTAGAGACCATTAATCATAAAACTGAGTGGGTTGAAGTACCGGAAGACATGACAGACTGGCACAATGTAATAGTAACACTGGGTAGTGAGTGCAGAGAATGGGCAGCGGGCCGCACAGAGTTTGAGGAGCAACAACTGATCCAGAATAACACACATCAAAGTGACATAGTGATCTATACTGATGGGTCAGTGGTGAGAAACAGACGGAGTAGTTGGGGTTTCATTGGGAAGGCTAATGGACAATTCTTTAAAAAAAAAAAAAAAACAGAGAGTGGCATATGAGGAGACTACGACTTTCAGTATGAGAATGGAGGTGGAAGCAGTCACAGTGGCATCCCGTTAGTTAGAGGAGACCACTGCAACACACATTGTCTTCATCTACGGACTCAACGTGTATGCTTAGTAACATGGAGAAAGGAATGTTTCGTGTGGAAAGGCCCACCTCACTTCAGAGGTCACAGATTTTGAGAATTGTATGGATTCTGTGCCCTGGCCATGCGAGAGTGCGGGGGAAATGAACAGGCTGATATGGACAGGGGGGGGGGGGTTGGTCGTGCGCCCGTGGATCCAGGTGGAGAAGGAGGAGGCAACATACTGAGACCCCGTATGTGGAAGGATGACATTGCGGGGATTGGCAGGGGTTCTGGTAGAATATCACAACTGAGCGGGAAGACCAGAAGAACATTCAATCAGATAGCGGCGGAAACGATTCGTAGTGTGACACTTCGCTGGCTGTTGAACGAGGGTCCAGAGCACGTATGGGATTGTCCTGAGTGCAGTGATGTCAGTTCTTAGCTCAATTCATCTCAACTCAACTTTTGGATTGTCTTGTTTGGTAATAATACTAGCTGCTGTCTGCGTGGCAAGTGTTTATGCCTTTGGTCATCACATTATCACATTAGATTCATCAACGTGCACTGCTGCTGGACTCTTGTGTCAAGTTATCAGACTGTCCAGAAGGAGGGATTATCCATTTGCCCCAGCTAACACACACACACACACACACACACACACACACACACGCACGCATGCACGCACGAACGCACACACACGTACACGTATACACACACACACACACACACACACACACACACACAGGCACGAAGATATCATCATCATTATTGTCACGCCGACAAGCTTACGCCGTTGTGGTTCGCCATCTCACACTATTACCAGAGTCCAGGTCTGATATTCTGTGAACTGACAAATGTTGTAGGCGTTCGTAAAAGAGGTTGCTTAATCTTGCTTTCCTTCTTGGTAGTGATCATACTGGTCAGGGGTCGTAGTCATTGTCTCTATAAATATCCCCTGCCTACCGTCGCGAACTTGAGACGATAATCAACAACTATCTGTCCTCTGCTCTGAAGCCCAATCCTCCACCTGCTCACGTGGTTTTGTATTACCCTGGTTTATGGAAAGGGCAATACAGATACTCCACCTTGCCCAAGGGAGACCCGTAGGTTAGTGGGGGAAACAAAAACAGGGGGGGGGGGGGCTTACGTCTCCTGTTATATGGGATACCCGGATACCCATAATCCCGTGGCGGAGCAGGTCTAAACATATTGATTTCCACGACTAAAGGATGTTAACACCTGTACCATATTGTTAATGTTTAAGGCTGCTTACTGCATTAGAATCACAGAGGGCCCACAAGCTGACACCTTGACCGGTCCACCACTGGCTCTACCCTGCCACACCCCCCCCCCCCAGAACCATAGGCATGGCTTAGTTTGGTATCTCAAGATTTCGTCTTGGTAACGCTATATGTGCCGGCTCCGTGGCGAGGAAGTTACAGACGCAGTTAGTAATCCAGAATACTGCATTCGAAACACAGCAGTGACTTGCTACATGATGATACTGATGGTGATTATGATGATGATGATGATGTTGATGATGATGATGATGATGATGATGAAGATGATGGTATTGATAATGGGAAGGGGGCACTTCTATAAAGAGTTAATTTTCGGACGCGATTTCTCACTAACACCTGATAGAATAGATGTGGAATGTGATAAATGACAATACGGCTAAAAGTTAATACACGATTCGGCATTGTTACATATGAGACACATGGGTTAAATGGCTGACAAGACTTTTTAACATAGCATGGGAAGAAAGAAAAATGTCAGACCATTAGCAACTGGCAGTAATAGTACCAATATGGAAAAAGAAAGGCAATATGAGAGAGTGCGAAACATACAGAGGTATATCACTCCTAAGTCATATAGGAAAAATGTACGCAAAACTATTGGAACCCATAGCTGAACAACAACTAACAAAATACAATTTGGTTTCAGGAAAGGTAAAAATTTCACAGATGCCTTATTCACACTTAGACACATATGTGGGGAAAAGACACTGTCGAATATAGTGACCAGCAGAATATTATGGTTATAGATCAAGAAGGAGCGGCTGGCCGAGTTCCTAGAATGCCTGATTCTACTTCGGGAGATCCGGGTTCAAATCCTCGGTAAGTTGTGGAGTTTTTTTTTCTGTCAATGGGGTGTGGACTCTAACTTGCACAGTTCGCGGCGACTGCATAGCCAGGCGGCCTAAATTCCTCAGGATCAAGACCCCCCCCCCCCCTCCCTCTCCTTGCCATACACAGCAAGGTAGAATATTGGCAGTAAATGACAGTTTTTTTGGGTTTTTTTTGACAGATCAATGGGCCATCATTGAAGATTACGGGATACAAGGACAATCGCTAGAAAATATCATAGCCATGTACCACTCTAGCCAAAGTGCAATAAGACCATAAGAAGGTATATCAGATATGTTTAAAATCAATACAGGAGTGAGACAAGGATGTGTGCTCTCTCCTCTGCAATTTAAAATCTACATAGACAGAATATCCAAAGAAGCAAGCCTTAGCAGAACAGAGTAAGAAAATTGTGAACTCTTTACTTCAGATGAAACAACAGATCCACACGCTATACATGAGCTTCTATTTGCAGACGATCAGTGTCTGTTTTATAGCGACGAGGGCAGACTGCAAAATCATAGTAATAATCTGAGTTCAGCATGCAACAGATACAAAATGAGTATAAATACAGAAAAATAGAAGTACTTCTGAAACAATTTAAAGAATTCAATTATCTTGGAAGTATGTACACAGAAAATGGCAGATTGGACAGATAAATCGAATCAGATGTCAAAAAGCAAGTGCGCTTACATATCAATTATCACCCATACTGAGACAACGAAATAAACCTATGTCCACAAACAGCATATTCACACGAACCCTAAGCTACCAATATCACACTTGGACATTATAAAAATCACACGTACGCAAAATAAACACATGTGAGATGAGATGCCTAAGGAGAACTGCCAACTTAACAATCCGAGACCAAGTAAGAAATTTTGTTATCCGACAGACAGTGGGATCAACACCATGTGCCACATTTATTGACTGTCAGAAGATTTAATGGTTTGGTCATGTCGTTAGAATGCAACACCATTAACTACCAGCACTGGCCCTACACCAAAGAACATCTGCGACGAGAACAAGAGGACGTCCAAGAAGAGAATAGATTGACGACATCAAAGACATTGTACAAGCACACGGAATGACACTATTCAGTGCTACTGTAGTCGATGGTAAAAGACAAAGGGAGACAATCATAAAGACCGATGCTTCCTTCACTACGGTGCTAAGAGGTAAAGAGTAGTTCTGACTTCGTTACGGCCAAAGAAGAAAAATAGTGAAAAGAGAGAGAACCTCACACAGCCTCAACCGACAAAAAAAGAGGATAGTAATTAGATAAGAAGATATACGAGATCTCGGGCAGAGGCAGAAACTATTTTATAGATGTTCACACAGGAAACACCATGTTAGAGCCCAAGCAATGAACTAAGGTGTTAGATTGTGGTAGAAATAGTGGTTGTAAAAACTAAAGAGACTAAACAAACAAATCAAAGACAAATAAACAAGCTCTTTATTTATTTCTTCTAACAGCACATTGCATGTCAATAACAGATACAATAGACAACTGTATACATCAAATCACCACAGTGGGTAACCCCTAACCAATCAGCAGCACTTAAGACAACAGGGTACACCAAGTACCACAACACAGGTGTTCCAAACAATGGCTGGTTAGACTGACACTATAAAGAACTTGACACAAGCAACACTGCACAGACAATAAGGCACTACAAAAACATAGGTTACACAACATAAACCCCAAGACGCGACATAAACAAGAGTTGTGACACAATTTACTATCCCACCAAGAACCCAGGCTTGCTGACACTAGTCAGCCGCTCCTGTAACAATGGAAAACACAATCTATGATTATTATGGTAAATACAACATATTAAACACATGAAGCAATGAGCACATGCAATATAACATTTGAATTAACCTACATATAACAAATGTCTTCCATCAAATTATCCACTTTGCTATTCCCTCTAGTTGTACTACTGCTATCATGAGACTACATCTCTAATTGTTAAATACAACAGTCAATGTTGCATCATCAGATCACCCACTTTATTGTCTTCTCCAGTTGTGCCACTGCTGTCATGAGATTACACTTGATATTGCTAGGATGGAACACCTTCTAATGCAACAACCTCAGCCTGCTCCACCTCCCCATACAGCCCAGCATTCACTTACAGAATGTCTTCAGTTCAGGGAGGTCATTACCTACAGGTCTCTGGTCCAACACAACTTCTCATCCCCAACAGCACAGGCTGACAATACCCCCCATAAATGCCAATGTTACACAGCAACACTAATCAACTTGTCAAAATCAACACCGAACACAACTCAGCTACACCGGTGTACAACGACTCTAACAGGACAACACCATTTGAACATGTACATACAGGACATAAATACAGTTCAATGCACCAACAGCAATCAAGCAGACATAGGATATGCAATTCAACATGACATCACCAGGACACACACCTTTGTACACCAACTAGACAACATCAATATACCATGACACCAGCAACAATCAGGACACAGGCTATAACATAAGTCACCGCCAACAACTCAGGCATATAACATATATCGCCACATAAAACATCACAATCATCGAATGATTGCTCTCACCATAGCCATCACCACAATCACAATCCCAATCATCTTAGCTGATATCAGCTACATGATCAGCCTCAACATAGTCATCACCACAATCATAATCACCATCACAATCATCAAATGGTCACTCTTACCATAGCCATCACTACAATCATAATACCCAATGCAGCCACCTTTCCCCCATCTTCTGTCATTTAAATACCTAAACTTATGAGGGATGCCATATGATATAGGACACACTGCTCCTGCAATGTCCATGTTTTGATAAAGGATATCAACAACAATATGACATCACACACATTACAGCATGATATTATAAATTAATAACCAACAGGTAAAACATGTTTAACTATGAAAAAGAAAGGAAACAGGAATAACCATATTTGTAGAATGTGCAAATGCAACACTTGCACATGGGTGAATCACAACATTCACAGAAAGTTAAAGATAACATGTATTACACAGGAACTCAATTGAGGAACTCTCTGATACCCTTAAGACAGTTCATAAAATAAATACACCATAGTATCAAGTAAGAGTGCATCATCCATATGAGACAGGATCAAAGCATAACCATGTTCATGGGCAGAAACAGAATATCAGCACTAATATAACAACCAGTATACTATATATATTATGTCATTATTATTACACACTAATGCCAACTACACCAGGGTACTTTTATCTGTGAGTGGACAGCAAATGTGCAGTTATGCCATCTATTTCCCATCATTCTTCCTACGATACACCGGTTATACATTTTCTTCTCTTACGCTTCGTGTCGCATAGCAAGTGCATATATCTTTGCGAAAGGTGGTACGTAGCAATAAATCACACCCTTCCCCTGGTACAACAAACACCCTGTTTTACTACACATAAAACTCCCAGTTTGATACACTAGCACAAACACTACTGCATTCTGGTAACAGATGTGACACCAGACTTCAATGCTAAATGAGAAACCCCTTTACCAATATCAGTTCCAGATGCACCTGCCTGTTCTCCCTCAGTAAAGCCACACTTCATTCGCAGTTACGATTACACAATGATTGCTGATACGCACCCCGCGTATTAAGATGTATTATTTCCTACGCCTAGTGGCTATCAATCTGCATGGCGTCCCTACAATTCAACACATTATTTCCTTCACTTCTATTTATTACCTACATGTCCTAACTACATAGCTTAACCATTAACCCATCATTGCCACATATAACATGTAAGTACTCTTCTCTGCTTTACACATGTTATAAATATTACACCTATATTATGGTTATTTTCCCCTACTCATAAGCATTCAATTTTATGCATGGCTCCAGTCTCTTCATCAACTATACTTTATGACCTCATACATCTCAATTTACACCTCATACATATATCTTGGTGAATCTCCCACTTTTTTGCTAGCTTGGGACATTTACAGAGGGACAGCACAAAATCAATCACTACCTATTTGGCCAGTAACACAATGTCCTAGGATAATCATGTAAAATACATTCTCAACAAAATTATCTTGTGCCAGCATGGCTGGCATGACATGACATCAGTCTCTATGATACTTAACCACCATCAATGACCTATTCTACATATTTCACATCACCATTGTCTGATTGCTGACATCTCTATGTGTTACATGTTATTTTCATAAAGCTTTAGGGATACTAAATCCTTCTGTAGAACAGCTCATTTCAATAGCACTTATTCATATTATCTATTTATATTTCTTTGTTCCTACAAGCTCACCTAACTAGCAATTATTTTCACCCACGCCTGTTCCATCATGTAAACACTTTCAAGTTGGTAAACTGGCGTGTGCTGCGATTATACAAATATTTATTAAATTAAACATTTTAAACTTAATCAGTTAAAACTTACAGTTTTGTCACAACATTAGTTGACACAGATCAACTCAGGGAATTGTTCCCACACCTGACAACAACAGAACAGCACTGAACTGAAGGCCATGCTGCCCGCATCTCTCATCAGCACAAAGGACTGCTAAAACAAAACTGGCTTCCGATTCCTTTGTTAAGCCGAGTTCCGGTGGTGGCCAGGACAAATACGGCTTTGATAGACCAAACTAAGGTGCATCGGAATGTTGTAGACACCAAGGTGCATCGGTTTGGCGCTATCACACTACCCATTGGTCACTGGAACGCCAATTATTCCTCCTCACGACGCTTAACGGCAAACGTGGAAGATGATGATGATGATGATGATGATGATGATGATGATGATGACGACGATGATGATGATGATGATGATGATGATGATGATGATGATGATGATGATGATGATGATGATGATGATGATGATGATGATTACATGTGAGAATTAATAGTAATATTAGCTGTGTTCGTTAAAAAGGGACGTGGAGATATATGATATCGCGCGTGAAGTTCACAATGTAATGATTATTTAATGGTGGTGATGATGATGACGATGGTAAGTTGAGGATACATCAATCTAAATAAGCGCCATTCTCGTTAACCAACTAGTGCGTTTTGCCAGTGATTTATACACGCTTCACGCAATAATGATTAATGCTACAACTGTCTCCCCAGTGTTGGCGTTATTAGAAGCAATAACACCGTGACAAGGTTGTGCTTTTTGTTGATTTACCTGATAGGTGTGGCAGGTGGCATGGCCCCGCCGACCAGTATCAGATTTGCGCTGTGTCCTAGAGAGCAGTAGAATGCTCCTTCACGTAATTACACGTGCATTCGCATGTGACAGTTCTTGTTTCTTCCCCGTGTAATATTGGAGAATACCAGGCGAGATAAAGAGCCTCGGATTTATGTGATTTTATTACTATTTTGTAATTATCCGAGACGTAGTTAAGAGTACCGTTGGGCCTCCGAATCAGTGTAACTTGAAACCACGAGAGCACATGCTGAATTGAGCTTGGGAGTGACCTGACATGTAGTTGTTGGTTATGGTGTCAAGTTCCCGACGGTAGGCAGATGATCTCTTTACAGAGCCAATGGCCACGGCCACCGACCAGTGTGGACACTTCCAAGAAGGAAAGCAACGGCAGTAGTCAACTCAGTCAAAGAACGTATGGAGAAAGACTGGTATGAGACAACAGTTCTGCACAGGACATGCCAGTGAATGGACGAGGATGATGAGTAGAGAGGAAAGGCAGGTAGAGGCAAAACTGGCTAGAAATAACAATGTGGACTTTGGTCAGCATGGCTTATTGAATGGATAAGAGCGCTCGTTCTTAAACATCCGGTGTGCTAATGCCTAGATAGCGGGTTCAACCACTGCATCGTCCAGTTGGACTAAAATGTTGACTACTCGTTCTTTCCTTATAGACGTACAATGTAAGTACTTCTGAAGTCGGTGTGGGTTCGCCCGATGGCGAGGGACACTAGTAACAGGCAAAGCTAATCTACACGCAGAGAGCAATCCTGTGCTCTAGAAGTAGTAGCTTGTGTATAAACTACGCTTCTGTTCAAAGCAAAGAAACGCAAACAAAAACAGTTTATGTTCATAGCATCAGGAACCGGTGTATGTTATACTCAACTAACCTCCTTGTTGATGTGATCGAGCAAAAGCTGAGGGGAAGAGTAAAACGTGGAAGTGGAAGAAACTTACAGGTGGATGGACAACATCCATAAATAATATTGAAGAGGTGTATATTAAAGCGCCAAGAAAACACTGGGAAATCATGTTGTAAACTCAATTGAGCTGATCTTCAATTGTGGAGACGACACCTCATTGTGATAATTAGGATAATGATGACAATGACAACGATACTGATGATGATGATGATGATGATGATGATGATGATGATGATGACAGCGGGGATTTGGAGCCAACCTTCGCTGCTCTCACCCGGACGTTCCGTCGAGACAAACTTACCGAATGTACTAACACAAATGAGTGGTTGTTGCCGGACAGACAGCACAATGACTTTCAGCCTGACGTCCTAACTCAAGCCTCAGTCAAATATTTATATCTTTTGCAATCAGCTGCGGGGAATTTGTAGCACACAGACCACTTCTGGTTAGAAAAGAACTAGTCAACCCAGGTCTGAATGCAACAGCCTTGTGTATATATTATGTTTGTCCAATTTGTCCATTGAGCCTTAAGGAGTGTATGCAGGTCACTTACTATGTGCGTGTGTGTGTGTGTGTGTGTGTGTGTGTGTGTGTGTGTGTGTGTGTGTATATATATATAAGCCCCGTGATGTCTGTGTTAATTGCATGGCCTTTACAGGCCATCGAAATCAACTCCATAATGTTTTGACCGTTTGAGATATACCAGACAAATTAACGTTCAGTAGTTTGCCATTGCCGGTCTCCCTGACCTAGGCGTTTTACGTCTTTCTCCGTAAGCCCGTATGCTCTCGTGAATAACGTGACGTGCGCGAGAATCGGTAGCGGTTCTCACCGCGTCGGTAACTTACGGCTTATGTGAGCCGGTCGCTCTGAAAGCAATGGCAAACTACTGGGCGCAATCTTCCCAAGAAATCAACAAACAGCTGACAGATGCTGATGTTGACAGCGATATCCTGTAAAGGATATGCAAAAAAAAAAAAAAATAGTTCGCCATTGCTGTTTGAACGACCGCCGCTCATGCCATTGTTAACAATCAACACAAGGTAGTCTGCTGTCAAATCGCCTACAGCTGGTTTCGACCGCGGTGTGAGTAACTGCAAATGGCGCTGGCTGTCCCATGGTCACAGACGGCGGCTTTGATTTCTTACTGCTGCAATAAACCCCGGGAAAGGAGGCAGCTTGTCTACTGACCTGGAGGTTATGGGTTCGAATTCGCATCTGGGCACATTTGTTTAAATTGACCTTGGCTCCTAGGCCTACCCAACGTAAACTTGGTACCAACAAATGTCATGGGAAGTAAAAGCGCCAAGCAGGATATTGACCGCACCATCCGTTGGGTGCCGATTGGTCTATGAAAATATGGGCCTGTAACATATACCAAATGAGCCCCAAGACGTGTAATGGGTCCCTTACTGCCGGCAATGACATATGTCACCGCAGAAGTCGGATGTGTCGGCCGAAAGGCGCAAGTATCGCAGCTCTGTTGTAAACAAGCAAAACGCAACTTTTTTTTGGGTTCGCATATCCTTTACAGGACATCGCTGCAACATCATCATCTTTCAGCTGATTGTTGATTTCTTGGCAAGATTACGTTCAGTAGTTTGCCATTGTTTTCTGAGCGACCGGCTCACATACCCCGTAAGTTACCGACGCGGAGAGAACCGCTACCGATTCTCGTGCACGTCACGTTACTCACGAGAGTATACGGGATTACGGAGAAAGTCGTATAACCTACTACGTCCGGAAAAAAAAACACTCTGGACGAACGCAGAAGAAGAAGAAGAAGAAGAAGAAGAAGAAGAAGAAGAAGAAGAAGAAGAAGAAGAAGAAGAACTACATGTCAAGGTTTCAAATCACCAGTATCTTAGGCAAACAACGAAATGAAAACAATGAAACAAATGTGACAGCAATTACTGTATGTTAGCAAGCCTAGGGCTATATTAACTACTGAAAGTCATGGATATTGAACATACTGGTTAGAACAAAAGAGATCTATGCATACAACATAGTTATAATAATAATAATAATAATAATAATAATAATAATAATAATAATAATAATAATAATAATAATAATAATAAGAAGAAGAAGAAGAAGAAGAAGAAGAAGAAGAAGAAGAAGAAGAAGAAGAAGAAGAAGAAGAAGAAGAAGAAGAACACCGTTGTTATTTTTTTTTTTTCGAAGAAGCCAAAAATAAGACATAAAATAGAGTTTCACAGTTAGTCAACTTTCTCAATTTTATAATTTACTTTCTGCCTGCCTGCTTGCCTGCCTGCCTGCCTGCCTCCCTGCCTGTCTGTCTGTCTGAATGTTGAATGAAAGAATGTATGAGAAGAAGAAGGGCAGAATGTCAGACGGGCCAACGTGCCCAATTCTTAACCCTTTGAAAATAAAAATTTTCGTTCGTTCGTTCGTTCGTTCGGTCGGTCGGTCGGTCGGTCGGTCGGTCGGTCGGTCGGTCTGTCTGTCTGTCTGTCTGTCTGTCTGTCTGTCTGTCTGTCTGTCTGTCTGTCTGTCTGTCTGTCTGTCTGTCTGTCTGTCTGTCTGTCTGTCTGTCTGTCTGTCCGTCCGTCCGTCCGTCTGTCCGTCCGTCCGTCTGTCTGTCCTTCATGTCTGCAGTAGATCTTCAAACTCAGCATATCCTTCATTTCCGTTCTCCACAAACTTCATTTAATGTTTCCGCTTCTTGACATTGGTTTAAACTTCCCCCTGTGCTCCGTGCAGTAATACAACGACAAACACGGCCGATGCCTGCACCATAACCCAGGCTACTAGTGTTACACTGCATGGCTTCCCATAAACCTAGGCGCTGTTAGTCAATCAAACTGCCTTCTTTGTAACCGCACGTTAAGGCCATCATTAGAAGGTGACTTCCCGACTCGGGTCATCGCTTGTTGACCAATTAGGTCTGACCTCCTCTTTCAATGTGGACCATGACTATTATTACATTGACATGGGATAGTACTCTTTATCATCACTGGCGTCGTCAGCATCATCATCACCACCACCACGGTCATCATCATCATCATCATCATCATCATCATCATCATCATCATCATCATCATCATCATATTCTTCCTCTACTTTTTTTCGATTTCTTTCTCCTCCTGCTCCTCCTCCCACTGCTCCTGTGACCCCCTCATCCCACTTATACGAAAGCCGTCTATCCGTATGAGGGAGCGCAGTGGCTAGCATGCTTGCCTGTCAGTCTTATGGTCATGTGTTCGAATCCAACTCAAGATGGTGAATTTTGATATAGTCAGCCGGCGAGACACTGATCACATCACACATCTTGTCTCAATCTGTCAATAAATATAGGGCTAGCACCATAGTCTAAAATGTTTGTTTGCATATCCTTTACCGGACATCGCTGTCAACATCAGCATCATTCAGCTGATTGTTGATTTCTTGGCAAGATTACGCTCAGTAGTTTGCCATTGCTTTCTGAGCGGCCAGCTCACATACCCCGTAAGTTACCGACGCGATTCGAACCACTGCTGATTCTCACCGTCGTCACGTTGCTTACGAGAGTATACGAGATTAAGGAGAAAAGTCGCTAACCTCTAGGCCAGGAAGCCGGCAGCACCATAGTCTAATGCGCTTAATTTTAAAATAGACAGTCGGAGACAGAAAGAGTTACGCAATAAATCACCCACTTGCTTAGAAGGAGAGGACGAGCAATTGACAGAATCTGTGGCAGGGGTTCTCCACAAACGTCAGGCACAAAGTGAAATGTTTCAGTTAATCTCTTTATTAACAACAACAACAACGCCAATAACGACGACGGCTATGATGATGACAACGACAACATTAACAACAAAAGCAGCAGCAACAGCAAAATAAACCGTAATTAAATCAACAACAGTAACAATAATAACAGCAACACAATAGTAACAAGAAAAGCAATAACACAGCAGCAACAACAAACACGCAAACAAACAAACAGCTTCAACAATGGCAGCAACAAACACAACAATAACACAACTACCAGAGAATTAATAACGATATTTATTTCACAACCGAAATATTACACCCGAACACAACACAAAACAAATGTAATTCCTAATATTGCCTGTTTTGTGTTGTTTTGGAATTAAATATCTCGACTGATAGATATGTGTCTCGTGTTTTCGTAATGTTTCTGTTGTTTCTAATTTTTCATGTAATGTGACTCTGATAAAGACTTTGCTTAATGCGTTCCATTTTGTAATCTCCGAATGTTCGCCCAGTTCCCATGTCACAGTTCACCTTAATTGGTATTAAGTTTCAGCCAGGTAGCACTTACCCCTATCTATTTGTTTCATTACAAGAACGCAACCAAAAGACGTTAAAATATGGGGCTTGTAAAAAGGACCATTAAACTTTCAGGCCTCTCGTTTTTGGTAAACAACGCCTGCTACTTTCAACAGCCAAAAGTTAATGTCCTGACAGGAGATTCAACCACAAAGGGACTTAGCATGCTCAATGTGGCAGTGTGAAAACGCCCAGCTACCCTCAGGTTTGGCGACACTTATGTGTTCAGATGACCGAAAGTAATGTCTGGTTAAAGTTTAAAGCTTTGAAGTACCAACGATCAGCACGAGTTGCCTCTCGTTAAAAGATGTAAATGGGCGTTTGTTGATGGAGGAACAAGTATTAGAATATGCCTTATTCTCACCCTTTCTAGAAGGTTCCTTTAGAGCGGTGATGTTGATTTTCTTTCTGATTTGCGGAAATGTATTAACTTTGACTGCAACTGCGCTGTTGTCGATTGGTGGTAGCTTGTAGATATAATTTTACTTTCACCTGAAACATCGTATTTGTCAATTGGTGAAAGTTTGTAGAAATGCATTTACTGTACCACCAACGGATGCTGCTGTCGATTGATGATAGCTTGTATAAATCAAATGCCTCAGAAAGGCAGGCAGAAACTTGACAAACGTATATTAATTATCATTCGTTTCTTTTCATTACGAACCCTTACCATTGCTAGTGTATGCCTTGAGCTATATTTACTTAGCTGGGGACTATTGTGGGTTTGCTGAAGCTTTACTAACCGGTTTAAAGGTGCGGGTTGTTTTTTATACTCAGAACCATACTGAGGAGCTAACACCCGACCCACGATGTTTGATCCGGACATCATGATCCCCGTTATAGGTAATTATTGACTACGTAACCAACAAACCCAGTCAATGGTCTTCACCGATCAGTGCCAAACGTGTGTTAGAAATAGCTAGTCAGTCTTAGTTGCTATTTGAAATGTAATTTCATGTTCCATTAAGGGGAACTTAGAAACAACGAAGATATGGTTTCTGAGGCGAATGTTAGGATTACCTTGGGCTGCCAGAGTTACTAATGAGTTCCTGGAAAAGGCTAATGAAAGTAGAGCATATGTGGTCGCGGTAGCGCAGTGGCTAGCATCCTTGCCTACAAGCCCAACGGTCATGTGATCGAACCTACGTCGAGACGAATTTTTAACAAGGCTTCCAGGTCCACCCATTCTTTAAGTGTGTACCAGCACATGTGCTGGGACGTAAAGGCGGTTGAGACATCAACAGCAGCTGAAAAATGCTGATGTTGACTGCAACGTCCTGTATATATATATATATACTCAGTACTTTAAATGCTTTTGTTCTGTTTGTTATAGGGCTTCCTTGCTGTCACTTCAAATATTTCCCCCAAGACGTTACTTGAAATGTTTTCTTCCTACCCCAAGACGTTACTTGAAATGTTTTCTTCCTACATGCTACTTGAAATATTTCTCTCCTAAATATTTTTTGTTAATGTTGCATATTCCTTATAGGACATTGCAGTAACACCAGAATTTTTCAGCTGCAGTTGATGTACTAGGCAAGTTTTACGTTCAATAGTTTGCCATTGCTTTCTGAATGACCGCTCACATACCCCCGTAAGTTACCAGCGCGGCGCGAACCGCTGCCGATTATCACAGCTGCTGTTTTCCCCCACGTGGTTATACGAGATTACGAACAATATCGTTAACCTCTTGGCTAAATATTACTTGAAATGTTTTTCTCATGTATGTTACTTGAAACATTTCCCTCCTAGATATTACTTGAAATATTTCCCTCCTAGATGTTACTTGAAATATTTGCCTCCTAGATATTACTTGAAATATTTCCCTCCTAGATATTACTTGAAATGTTTTTCTCATGAATGTTACTTGCAATATTTCCCTCCTAGATGTTACTTGAAATATTTCCCTCCTAGATATTACTTGAAATATTTCCCTCCTAGATATTACTTGAAATGTTTTTCTTATAAATATTACTTTAAATATTTCCCTCCTAGCTGTTACATGACATATTTATCTTCTATCTGTTACTTGAAAAACAAGCGTGTGATATGGCGTAGAGGCGGCTGAGAAATACCGCTCTCCTACTCAGTACTTTAAATGCTTTTGTACTATTTGTTACTTGAAATGTTTCTTTCCTTGATGTTCTTCATCATCATCAAGTGCCATGCCAGCATTCGTGTCTCTCCACATATCTCGGTCTTTGGTGTTCTGGATCAGTTCTGCTGCCCTAGATGTTCTTCTTCTTCTTCTTCTGCTTCTTCTTCAGCGTTCCGAGCCATTGAGGTTCTTTGCTGCAGATACAAGTCCGTCTCCATTCGTCTCTCTAGTTGATCTTCTCTTGCCAGTCGTTGATTCCAAGTGCTTGTAGGTCTGTATATATATATTATCTCTCCACCGTCTTCTTGGTCTACCTCGGGGTCTACGGTCATTTATTTCCTGAGTGTAAGCGAGTTTTGTTTCCCTATTATCTTCCATTCTTTCTATATGCCCCACACATTGTAGTCTATTAGCCTTCATGATACCAGTGATTAGTGAGGACTTTGGTACTTCTTCTTTTTCCACTCTCCACTTTGTGTATCCCTAATGGGTCCAAAGATGCGTCTTAAAACTTTGTTCTCAAAGATTTGTAACAAGGCTTCGCCTCCTTTCGTTGTACTCCAGGTTTCAGAGCCATACAGCACAACTGGTCTGATCAGTGTTTTGTATATTGTGATTTTGGTGTTACGAGATAGCGCATTTGATTTTAGTAGATGTTACTTTGAATAATTCTCTACTAGTAATTAGTTGAACTATTTATCTTCTAGTTGTTACTTGAAATATTTCCCTCCTAGAAGGTGCTTGAAATATGCCCCTCCTTGATTTTACTTGAAATATTTCTCTATCAGTTGTTACTTGAAGCATTTTTCTCCTAGATGTTACTTGATATATTTATCTCCAGTTGTTACTTGTAATATTTCTCCATTAATCGTTAGCTGAGTTATTTGTCTCCTAGTCGTTACTTATTTATGAGACAGTCCTCCGTGGCCAAAGGCTTGCGAACGCGGTTCGTGAGCCGCTTACCAGACATTCGAAATGCAGCCGCGACCGATTTGTGCAGCAGACCGTATCGCGTTGTGTTATAACGCGTTGGTATGGGAGCCGGTCATTCAGGAAGCAATGGCAAACTACTGAACGTAAAAACTTGCCTAGTACATCAACAGCAGCTGAAAAATTCTGCAACATCCTGCAAGGGATATGCAACATAAAACAAACAAACAAAAAAATAAAAGAGTTGTTACTTGAAGAAGAAGCAGAAAAGCAGAGAAAAGATGATGATTATTATTATTGTTATGATTGTGACTATCATGTTGATAATGGTTATTATATTATTATTATTATTATCAACATTATCCCTAACACTCCACTGAGGTAAAAGTAGAAAGAGAAAAAGAAGAGGAAGACTATTAATTATGTTTAGAATACGAAGGAGACAAAGAAAGCTGGGTGGGAATGGGGAGCAGAAAAAACAACTTTGACGCCGAAACAAAATTTTACACTTCCAGTTTAATTTCATACTCTTAAATAACCGCTAACATGCTAGCAGCCTATTATAAAGAATTGTCCTTTTATCCTTGTCGGATAAATAAAAGAAAAAGTAACATAGCGGAAAAGCAATCCGCCTATAATTGATTGCGCATTGAGACACTGCTTGACTCTGCTCATTGCGACAAGAGTATAAAGCGAAGATGAATTAAGGTATAATGCTATCAGTGTGACAAAAACTCTGTCACGTTATTACCGCCGTCACCAAGCACTCCAGTTTCCGCACAGACTTCTCAAAACCACACCGCGTGGAAGTAGACGTTGCTGAATTAACAGGCAGCTGGATAATTGCCGCAGACAAGGGTGCATCCATGATGAGTTTCTGACACCCATAATTCTCTTGTAACGGAAACACTTGAGGCTGAACGCAGTACGCATGCGTCAGAACCACATCTCGCGTATATGCGATCCATCAAGTCAAGAGGCTCAGCGAAAGGAAAGTTCCAGGATGGCCAGACCACGGTATCTGTTGGCGAGGATTCCTTTCATTTTATAAACCAGAATGCCACATGGAGAGGTGTCACTAAATGAAACAGTCAGATTTGGTTTCTAACTCGCCAGTCGTCGCGACATTGATGCATCGAAAGGTTGCGCACAATAGCCACGTCATAAAAAAACCAAAATGGCCGAGGCTATGGTGGAAGGGGCGACATTAATTGTAGCGGAAATGAAAGCAAACCTGCGAAATTAATAAACGAATGTGAGCTGGAGACGCCTGATTACTTGTTGATCCTTTTACATGCGTCGTTGGAAACCGTTAGCTAAAGACAATTCTGATTAAAGAGACAAAATTGTTCCGTCATTGTACACGGGGCAGAGAACGGGATACAGCGGGCATGCTGGGTAGAATGCCTGGTTGGAAGTAAATGAAGCGCCAAGGGAGATTTATAAATCATCCCCTGGCTCTAAAAAATCCCCGGTAAGAATTGTTATTCTTTTTAAAGCAGTGACAATACTTTTCTCTTGCCAAGTTCTCGTTTCCGAGAGTAGAGATTTGTCATGCGATGTTTTAAATTGATTAATAAAATGATGCCAGTGTTGAGTGGCCGGTCTCTGTGGCGTAAAGGATGGTGAGTGTAATTTCACAGTCCCGACATACATAATTCACAGTCAGCCGCAGGCAATTTTTAAGAAGATCGCATAATGTTTATGTCCACAATGGTATGACCATCGGGGATTCAGAAAGCATTAACAATCAACTAGACGTAAAATTGTTTAGAAACTCCAAAACAGCCAATAAGTCCTGGGGTTTGTTGCAATGTCCTCCACAGGATATGCAACTAACGTTTACAGCATATAGGTAGAAAAAAAAAGGGGGGGGGGAAGAGAGAAGTGGGTTGAGGGGGTTACGATGTCGCTTTAAAGTAAAGCATCATGTTAATCAGCGGTTAGGCAAGAGGAAAATTCAAGCTAACAGAAAAGTCTCACCCTGCTGTACCTGTCAACAACAAAAAACAAAACAAAACAACAACAAAACTGTCATCTACTGCCTATAGTGTTTTCTGATGTAGAACCGGGGGAGGGGGCGGGGGCGTCTTGGGGTCCGAGGGAATAAGGCCACCTGGTTAGTGCAGTCGCCGCGAATTGTGCAGGTTAAGGTTTTCTTACCCCCCCCCCCCCCCCCCCCCCCCCCCGACTGGAAACAATCAACACCTTACCGAAAATTTGAACCCCGGTCTCCCGACGGAAATCCCGGCATTCTTAGCCCCTCGGCCAGCCGCTCTTCACCCTGCTCTACCAATCAATAACATTGGTGGAGCCGCGGTAAAGCTGTGGACATGAAGACAATGTCAAGTAACACGAAGTAACGCAGCTTTACAGAGCTCAACTACGGAAAATATTGGACGTTACAGAGACTAGGTAGTCACTCTAGTGTCTTCTCTTGTTAATATGTCGTGTTTTGTGTATTTGTTTGCCGATGAAGTCTAGTCGGCACAACTTCCAACACTTTCCTCATTGTTTTCTGTAAAGCTACATTACTTGGTGTTATGTTATATTGCTCGACCAATCAATGAATCGACCAACCAGTCAAGTGCCACAACCACACTCAAGGATGGTAGGAATGCGTCGGCAACACTTTCTCGCTCTTGTGGTAGCACGTAATGTGACCTACGTCCGTGTGCCCGTTAAATAACTAAGTAAAGGATTGTTTCTCACATCTTGGGTAAATGGTGCTGACCCCATATTTTTAGACCAATTGGCACTCGATGAATGATGTGATCAGTATCACAAAAGTCACCTTTATTTCCCAGACAATTTCTAGTACTGAATTTAGGCTGGGTCATATAATGTTGACATGTAACCAGCTTGGGCTGCACATATTCTAGGCCACAGAACAGTCCAGTAGTTTAACCCTATCCCTTACCTGCCCCCATTCAATACCCATACAATTCATAGACAGTTCTGAAAAGTATCCTATGCTCTGCCCTAACGCGGGGTCTAGTATAGAGCCTTGCTGGTGAACACCAACGGATTTTGTAATCTCT
>JACEFZ010005080.1:0-29040 GCA_014155875.1 Cepaea nemoralis | reverse complement strand
TTTTTAAACCAAAAAAACACAATTTTTTTGCCCCTTTATTTGCTCTACGATCTGGGACGGTTGTTCTAATTCCAAACACCAAGCGACTTTATTCACTCCAGAAGCGGGCCATGAGTCTAATTTATAGCAAACATTTAACTGACAATCCTAGCCTGTATAAACGCCTTCAGTTACTACCACTCCGTAAGCGCCTGCTTTTCAATAAAGCTAAACTAATTCACAAAATCCTGCATCGGAATGCCCCAAAATTACCTTTGGCCATTGTTTAAATATAATGCTAGATACAGTAAACGTTTAAATATATTACACATTCCGAGCCTAGGATTGACTTATACAAAACAAGCTTAACGTACTCTGCAGCTCAGCTGTGGAACAATCTTCCACAAGAAATCAAAGGACATCACCAATCCCTTTTCATATAATCGCAAATTATTCGAAACACTATCTCAATATGGATTACCTTCCCCCTTAATAATAGAGATAATAATAATAATAACAACAAAACCCTACTATAACAGCCAGTCCCCTTTGGTAGGCCAGTATATTCCACATGGCTAACAACAAGTGTCAGACCATTATCTAATATTACTGTGTCGTGTAGTTTTGATGTTCGCATTTTGCCCATGCCTTTATAATGCATATCGTTTATATTGTTGTTGTTCTCTGTTAGCCTTGAATGATGTGTGAATGAAATAATGTATGAAAGAGAGTGATAGAAGGGCAGAATGTTAGACGGGCCTGCGTGCCCAATTCTTAACCCTTTGAAAATAAAGTTTGTTGTTCGTTCGTTGTTCCTCCCTTCTCCTCCCTCTTCCTCCTCCTCCCTCCTCCTCCCTTCTCCTCCTTCTCCTCTTTCCCCCTCCTCCTAATCCCTCCTCCTCCCTCCTCCTCCCTCCTATTCCTCCCTACTCCTCCTCCTCCCTCCTCTTCCCTCCTCCTCTCTCCGCCTAACTCTTCCTCCCTCCTCCTCCTCCCTCCTCCTCCTCCGTCCTCCTCCACTCTCTTCCTCCTCCCTCCTCCTACTCCTCCTTTTTCTTCTTCTTCTGCTGCTGCTGCCGCCGCTCCATTTACCCAAGTTAATTGTTGGGGGAAGATGTAAAGATCTTTCAAGTGCTCTTTCTAATGCTTTGTGTAAGTTGGTCTTCGTTTATCTAAGGTTGTTCTAACTGCAACCAACAAATGATTAGACAGACAGGCAGACAGACAGACAGAGAGGGAGGGACGGACAGACAGACAGACAGACAGACAGACAGACAGACAGACAGACAGACAGACAGACAGACAGACAGACAGACAGACGGGAACGGGAACTTCTATGACTACTTATATGAATTAAATGAGATGCTCCCCATCAGGGGCTGGGCGAAGCCGGGCCGAGTCAGACAGACAGACAGATAGACAGACAGACAGACAGATAGATAGTCGGGAACGGGAATGGGAGCTTATATGACTACTTATATTAATTAAATGAGATGCTCCACACCAGGAGCTGGGCGATGCCGGGCCGGGTCAGACAGACAGACAGACAGACAGACAGACAGACAGACAGACAGACAGACAGACAGACAGACAGACAGTCGGTAACGGGAACGAGAACTTATATGACTACTTATATGAATTAAATGAGATGCGAAGCCGGGCCGGGTCAGCTAGTAATTAATAAAGCATTCCATCGCCACATTACGAAACAATTGTAAGATTGTATGTAATGTGTTCGCTGCATGCTTTACACACGTTGACTTTGTCATCATCAATATTACCATCATCTTCCACTTTTGCCTTCAAATTCATAGGGGGAATAGTTGCCTGCTGATAGGCACCAGATAGTGTCATTCCGGGTGATTGTACAATGTCTTTGATTTCGTTAATACATTTTTTCTCGGGTGCACGCTTACTCTCGTGTCAGATCATGTGCGGCTAACTGAGGGTGTTGAATTCTAACTAGATGGCTGAAAAATTTGATCTCCCACCGTTCAGTATATATGGCACAAGGCTGGTGATTCTACTGTCTATCTGATAGCATAATTTCTTACTTGGTCTCCGATGATTAAGTTGGTAATTGTTCTCGTCCATCTCATTTCGCAGTTGTTGATTTTGCGTTTGTGAGATTTTGATAATATAGCATTGGGTTAGTATAAATAAGCTAACTTTGTATCAATCAAAACTTGACCACTGTATAGGATTTTTGTGTAAATTCAATCTAAAGATCCAATTTCACCAGCACCAGATTTTCTACCCCCACTTTACTACATAATATAAAACAAAGTAAGTGAAGTACATGTGTCCAAGCCTTGAGGCGTATTGGGTGCTAGTTCTAAATCGGTTTACACGAATCAGCACTAGGTGGGTGATGTGGTCAATATCATGCTGGCTGCCTTTATTTCCCCGGACACTTCCTGGTTCCCATTTTAGGCTGACTCGCTCTTGATAAACAGAGAAGCAATGGGACCCTTTTATATCCTTGAGACTATCAAGTATCAACATTACAGATCTCTTGAGTGGCGTTGGCGAGCATGTATCTACACATCTTGCGATCTCCAACAGCTTGTTGTCACTCTGTGCACTGATCTCCTTCCGTGACATAATACTAATCTGTCAAGGATCTTCTCTCGTTCTTCTACCTCTCTTTCAATAAAGTAAAGAAGAAACCCATTTCACGCCATGAAGCGTTGCACTTTTGCCATCGTTCATAAAGCTGTGTGACTAGTCCAAGACCCCGCTATTTTGAAAGAAAATCACTTAGCTGCGTTAGTAATAGCTTGCTCAGTCTCACTGAATCATCGACTGCTCGTGCAGATTTAGCGGTGAACAAGAAAATCATCAAACGGTGCCAGATCGAGAGAACGTGGAGGATGTTCCAGGGGCAGACACTTTGTATTTTGCGAGAAACCGCATCGCCATTTATATACTTCATGTTTTCATTCTTATCTTAGGTGATCGTCACATGGATCAACATCGACTGAAGACAGCCTTTAAGGAAATGTTTGTACACTCTAAACACTTCCGACGTCATCAATTCCGTACGCTTATCAAAGCAAGGTTGGTAGTCCTCTTGGCGAAGTGGTTATGTAGCCTGCCTCGCGCTTCGATGGTTCTGGGTTCGATTCCGGGCTATGACATTCGATTCACGAGTGCAATTTTTTCGGAGATTCCTGCGGGTTGTCGCTGGAGTTCGTGCTTTATGCGACGATTTGGACAGGCCACCCTGCGAAAAGAGACAGATCCATATGGGATAAACCTCAGTACAATGGACTCGATCATCTTCCCTTTTAAACCCCCGTATTTTTTAAACAACGGAAGTGGAGTCGCAAAGACAACTGATCACAAACATCAGGAAATTTATTAATTTTTTTGACCACGTTATGAGATGACAAAAACTGGACCATGTAACAACCGGAAAGATTTGCGGAAAGAGAGATAGAGGAAGACGGAGTGAGAAAATTCTTGACAGTCTTGTGTCATGGAACGCAAGGAAGTCAAAACACGAATTGATCCATGACGTCGGAGATCGTAATTTGTGAAAAGGCATGATCAACCACGCCAGCCGGCAAGGCACTGGGTGATGATTATTTTTTTAGACAAGGTTGGTGTCTTTGACGGTGACTCTTCAATAAAAACACCAAATTTGACATGTATGTTTGTTTAATCAAGGGCTTTTCAACTCCGATGATACCACGGACACAACTATTAAACATATATTACTACAGCTCGGGCGTGAATGAACAGGTTACAGCAGCATGTGGTTGTCAACGTCGTTGGCATCTTTGAAAACTATATTTCAAAGACAATGAATAATTCAAGCGTAAGACGATTATTCCGGTAACTTTTTGAGTTATCTTTGAGTTTCTTGAAACATAAAATAGTAAAGTCAGTAACGGACGCCTCTTTACTCTTTGTGACGTATTGGGTATATGGAGATCCTTGGAAGTTTAGTTCACATAGTTAACATCACACTAACCGCCCTCACTTCCAGTAAATTCTATGGACCTAGTTTAGGGTTAGTTTACCGAACAGCCAATGTAAATCAATAAAATATCCCCGCCTCAAAGGGGATTCGAACATTTAACAACCAGACCGTTTGGCAAGCTGGCTAGCCATTGTGCTACCTCAACTTGAAGAATATGGTAGCACTCGACTGAAACTGTTCCCAATGTTGTAGCTGGGTTGTGAAAACTTTCAGATTTTAGCAAACAATAGACCTGACTGACAACAAATGTTACATCCCCCATAAATGCTCAACCATTAGTCACTGTTAGATAATTTGATCAAACCAGCCAACGCACGCTGCTTGGGGGGCATAGTTTCCCACACACTGTTTTCTCGCTTACAGATACAATTACAGTCTGGTGTGATTTAGAATGTGTCATCTGAAACAGTGTGGTACATTTGTAACATCTGACGGTATGTGATTAATGCAAATGTATCAATATATTTTAGAACAACTCCACTACATAACTTCATCATCGTCATCAAGTGCCATGCAGCTGGCGCAGGCGTTCATGTCTCTCCACACATCTCGGTCTTTGGTGTTCTGGATCTACATAACTTAGTATTATATTTATTCCGTTTGAACCCCTTCGGTAGCTGAAAGTCTGCACAACAATATTCGTTTTTTCTCCTCTCCCACATAACAATGAACTCCATCAAACAACAATACCTCACACTACGTGTTTTCTTGGAAAGTAAAGAGAGAGCGGAGGTGGCCAATGCGATAGCCTTTATATAGCGTTTATTGTGCTTTAACCAAACGTAAGAACTATAGAGACGCATGATGCGATTTTTCGGGGACAAAAACGTTAATAAATATTTGAAACACAGTATATTATTTACAGAGGAGACGTTCCCGGTCAAGATGACGTCAAACGGTTGTGTTGTTTTGTGGCCGTTTCATTTTTCGCGTAGGAGATGGATATTTTCATCTCTTGCGTGTAATGTGTGTGCTAAGAAATAAAACCAGGAGTTTTCTTCACAAGATCTGCGCCGATGCTACGGAGTTCGTGCAATGAGCGAAGCAATCCTTGAGTGAATTTTCTCAGCGTGTGTGTTTCTCTGGTGTTCGGTTTTTCAACATGGCGAAACAACGTTTGTGCTCCGGTCGGAGGGCAGTCAACCTAACAAGGCGACGGGGGTGGCGGGGTGGCCGCTAGCGGCAAGGCATACGATGTGGGGCAAGACGTTTTAGACTCAAATGTGACCTTCTAGGCCTCAGGAATACCCGTATTCTATATTGGAACTGTGCCAACTTAAAACAACGAGGTCTTATTCTGGAAAACCTGGTATACAGGAAAAACATTGTAGCGCTCCAGGAGACGAGACTGGGTGATCAGTCAAATTTCAAATGTTTCTACAACAAGCGACATCTGGGAATGGCGATTCTCATTCGCGACAGTATGGTGGCTTCAGAGCTAGACATGTCCAGCTGGGACAATGATGACATACAAATACAGGCGATAAGAGTTCAATCCAGTCTACCATTCGTGTTGGTTAATGTTTATGCCCGTAACGCGAGTGTGGATTAATAGAAGTGGCAGTGCTTAAGTGACATATTAGGTCACTAGAGAATTTTTATTTTATGTGGCGATTTCAAAGCTAAAGGCAGATCATGGGAAAACATTTCCTCCAACACACAGGGGAAGGAGCTCGAGATTGCATTGAAACCATTGACCAAGTTTGTATCAACAGTGGCTGTGTCACCAGGACCGCAAGACGTCCAGGTGATGAGGACAGTGCTATTGATCTGTCGCTGGTTTCTCCTTCACTCACTACACTGTGCAGATGAGGTGTCCTAGGGTACCGCGGTAGTGACCACCACCCTTGCAGCATATTGGTGGAGAAAGGTATAACCAGGTAGCACAAGTCAACGGTCAAGACTTTCCAGTATGACAGTACAGGGCAAGATATGGTGAGCAAAATAAAGCGCGACAAGCGCAGAAAGCTTCAGGACAGGAAAAAAGGCTGCGAGCAGCCACTTCGATGGAATTTTGAGGTGGAGAAGGCCTGGGTGGATAAGCGTGGTGTTGTAAGGAAATGGGAAAACGCCAAGAAGAACACAGTTGCCCATCCTACTCCCTGCATGCACTTAGAAAGAGAGATGCACTCAAAAGTAAGCTATTTCAAAAAGCTGGTTAAGGTCGTTAAAAGTGTAAAATGAGCAGAGGTATGTCAAAGAGTAAAATCAAATCAAATCAAATCAAATCAAATCAACTTTATTAGGGTCACAAATTGGGCGCGCAGGCCCGTCTTACATTCGGCCCTTCCAATCACTCGTCTTTCGTTCATCAAGAGCATTATACATTTACATAGGAAGAAAAATAAACATTGTGAAATGAATGTTGTAAACATAAACAAGGCTAATTACCATGTTATGAAGCCCATCTCCCATCTATCCATACATCACCCCACCCACACAACACCCCCACCTACCCACACACACGCGCACCAAGGGACACATACACACCCCCACCTACCCACACACACGCACACCAAGGGACACATACATACCCCACCAACCGACCCATCCCCCTCCCGCACATCCCCCACCCACACACACTGCCCTCACCTGATCCCCCAACCAAAACACACTCGCCACCCACAAACATTCCCCCACCAACCCACACATCCCACGCCCATCCACATACACATCCTACCCCACACATCCTCTCCCCACCCACACCTCAAACCACCCATCCCCCAGCCACATCTCCATCGACAACATATTCCCCACCCACACACACAATCCCCCACCAACCCACACATCTCACATCCAACCACACATCCCCAAACCATACACACACATACCCACCAACTGACATGTCCCTACCCCCCCCCCCCCCCCCCACACACACACATCTCCCTAACCACCCGTACATCCCCAATCCACACACACACACCCCACCACCCACACATACAACTTCCACCCACCCACACATGCCTTAACCTAATCCCCCACCACACAATCCCCCACCCGCACATCACATACACCCCCTACCACGCACTATTCCCAACCCACGCACCACACACACACATATCCCTCACCAACACATCCCCACTTACACACCACACACATATCCCCCACCCAGATACCACACAATATTCCCACCCACACAGATACCCTTACCCATCCACCCCACATACCCCCACTCACACACCACAAAATCCCCCACCCACACACACCTCACCCACACAATATCACCAACCAACACACCACACACCTCTCCCCACCCACACACGCATTCCCTACCCGTCCACCAACACACACTCACTCACGCATACATCCTCCACTACGCACCCCCACACACCCCCACCCACCCACTCCTAACCAAACATCTCTCGATCACAATACCCCTACCCCCACACACATCCTCCACCCACTCACACATCCCACCCCGACACATACAACTCCCTCACCCACCTACACATCCCTAAGCCACTCACACACCCCCACCCACACACACACACATCTCCCACCCACACTCCCCCACATACTTCCCCCAACCACCACAATCCCCTGTTCACCCACACATATACCCCACCCATACGCACATTCCCCGCACCCATCACACACATCCCCCACACCACACACTATCCTCCACCCATACCATCACAAACATACCCTCCACCCACACATCTTCACACATCCCCCACCAACACACCGCACACATATCTCAAACCCACACACCATACACTTCTCCCCACCCGCCCTTCCATCCCAAATCCACCCAACACAATCCCCTACCCACACAACCCCGCCTCCCACACATACTTCCTCAAACCATCCAAACATCTCCACCCACATAAACACACATCCCCTGCATCCGTCCCATACACATATCCTCCACCCATACACACATCCCCCACACCCATTCCAACGCCCCTACTTTCACCCCCACACATCCATCCACACATCCCACCAACACCCACAAATACCACTACCCACCAACACCCACACACGTCAACCCATCCAAATGCATACCCCCACCCACACACCCCCCACCCACACATATCCCCACACTCACACACATCCTCCACATACACTCACACTTCCTCACATCTAGACACATACAAAATGTCTCACGTTAGTATTGAAACTAGTATGAACAAACTCCCACACTTTACTCACACACATACACTGACACTTGTCATGAGCAGTCTCATAAAAATGTTAAACATGGAGAAAAATGTGTACATAAAATGTATGTGACGTAAAAATAGTGATGCTCTCTCTCTCTCTCTCTCTCTCTCTCTCTCTCTCTCTCTCTCTCTCTCTCTCTCTCTCTCTCTCTCTCTCTCTCTCTCTCACACACACACACACACACACACACACACATTCACTCTCACGCTCACACATTCACTCTTCCGCTCATTCATTCACTCTCACGCATTCACTCTCCCGCTCATTCACTCTCACGCTCACTCATTCACTCTCCCGCTCACTCATTCACTTTCCCGTTCACTCATTCACTCTCCCGCTCACTCATTCACTCTCCCGCTCACTCATTCACTCTCACACTCACTCGTTCTGTCTCTCATTCACACTCACTGACTCAAACTACAGTAATGAACATGAGTTAATATTATGCATGATAAAATCAAATGGTATTTAACTGATAATATGACAGATGAGAATACACAAACATATGGATTCGCGTGTTACATAACATGCGTGTTACATGACATGCATCTGCTCAGCTCTCTCTCTCTCTCTCTCTCTCTCTCTCTCTCTCTCTCTCTCTCTCTCTCTCTGTATTCTTTCATATACACACACTCACACGCATGCGCGCGCTCACACACACACACACACTAACACATCAACTCTCCCACTGTCTCACTCTCTAACACACAATCCTTCACACACACACACACACACACACACTCACTCTCTCAATCACACTCTCTCACACATACACATACACATGAACGCATGCACATGAACGCATGCACGCACGCATACACTCCCTCTCACACATACACGTACGAATGCATGCACTGACACATTCCCCCACCATTTCTCGCTCAATCACTCTCTCCACACACACGCATGCACGTGCGCACACACGCATTCACTCTCTCCCTCTCACTGACACCCACTTTCTCTCTCTCTCTCTCTCTCTCTCTCTCTCTCTCTCTCTCTCTCTCTCTCTCTCTCTCTCTCACACACACACACACACACATTGTAAACTAGCAGACAAGTAAGAACGGTAATGGAAGCCACTATATACACATGGTAAACTAGCAGACAAGTAAGAACGGTAATGGAAGCCACTATATACACATTGTAAACTAGCAGACAAGTTAAAACGGTAATGGAAGCCACTATATACACATGGTAAACTAGCAGACAATTTAAAACGGTAATTGAAGCCACTATATACACATGGTAAACTAGCAGACATTAAGAACGGCAATGGAAGCCACTATATACACATGGTAAACTAGCAGACATTAAGAACGGCAACGGAAGCCACTATATACACATGGTAAACTAGCAGACATTAAGAACGGCAATGGAAGCCACTATATACACATGGTAAACTAGCAGACAAGTAAGAACGGCAATGGAAGCCACTATATACACATTGTAAACTAGCAGACAAGTAAGAAAGGCAGCGAAAGTCACTGCATACACAATGTAAACTATCAGACAGGTAAGATCATCAATGGAAGCCATCACATAAGCATTGTAGTCTAGCAGGCAGGTTAGAACGGCAATGGAAGCCACCACATACACATTGTAGGCTAGCAGACAGGTAAGAAAGACTTAGAAAGTTACCACTGAAACACGACTTCGAGCAGTGATCATATTTAGGTTTGAATCTGACACATACCAGGTTTGCTAGTAACTAGCCTCATATTATGTTACAGAATTAATCATACTAACATTTCAAAACGGTGTGTTACAGTAGCGACAAGCTGCTTACCATGCGGACCTCGCCAATCTGATTGTATATGCACAGGTGTGGTAAAGGAGATGCTATCTACACGGGGAAGAACTTGCAAGCGAGCGTGTTGGTGTAACGGTTAGAAAGTTACTCTGACAATGAGGCGATCGTGATCTGGTGAAGCTTTGATGCCAGCAGACGCCGCTCGCTGCGAAGAGAAGGACTGGCTACCTGTTCAACCTTGAACTCTGGTCTTAAAAGTCAGTCTCTCTCTCTCTCTCTCTCTCTCTCTCTCTCTCTCTCTCTCTCTCTCTCTCTCTCTCTCTCTCTCTCTCTCTCTTTATATATTGTTCTCTCTCACTGTGTGTGTCCTGACTGTAAACTAATGCGTGCTTTCAGCGAAGAAGCGAAGACAAAAGTACCCGGTTGTCTATCTCACAACTCCCATACAATATGAAACCGTTGATAATATAAACACGTTCTGTTGGTACCATAAACACGCCTTTCATCCTTGTAATTACTCACAGCCGAACACTGAACGTGAGTTAAATGTGAGCTCCCGTGATGAATTAATTGACAGGTGCTGATACAGCAACTGGGTCTTACATTGTTTACATAGACATGGGTTGAATTTAGGTAGAGCAGTTGATGTAATCACTGTTTAAGGTGTATTCCTAAAACCTATATAAACTTATCAGTTGTTTCTTCTTCTTCTTACGTATATGTATGTCGATTTCTATCTCTCTGTCTCTCTCATCTATACGTAAATGTAGATCTCTCTCTCTCTCTCTCTCTCTCTCTCTCTCTCTCTCTCTCTCTCTCTCGACGACTTCGCTAGCTTGATCATTTGCCGTGCTATTCAGTTACTTAAGTTACTAAATACTATCGCATCCCCACCCACACCACACTCCCGTTAATAAATTTGGAATATAGCCACTACCCGTTGATGTAGTCATAATATCTTACTCATAGTCTTCAATAGCTGAAATTCTAGAAAAGTGGCCCTGTGATTAATTTGGCTGACTGGTTGGTTGGGTGGGTGGGTGGGTGGGTGGGTGGGTGGTTGGTTGGTTGGTTGGTTGGGTGGGTTAGTGGGTGGGTGGGTGGGTGGGTTGGTTGGTTGGTTGGTTGATTAATTTACTGGTTGGTTCGTTCGTTCGTTTTGTTGATTGGTTGGTTGATTGAATGGTTGGTTGGTTGGTGGGTAGGTGGGTGGGTGGGTGGCTGGCTGGCTGGTTGGTTGGTTGGTTGGTTGGTTGGTTAATTTACTGGTTGGTTCGTTCGTTCGTTTTGTTGATTGGTTGGTTGATTGAATGGTTGGTTGGTTGGTTGGTAGGTGGGTGGGTGGCTGGCTGGCTAGCTGGCTGACTGGTTGGTTGGTTGGTTGGTTGGTCGGTCGGTTAATTGGTTGGTTGGTTGGTTGGTTGGTTGGTTTGGTTGGGTGGTTGGTTGGTTGGTTGGTTGGTTGATTTGGCTGGTTGGTTGGTTTATTTGACTGGTTTGTCCGTTGGGTTGATTGAATAGTTGGTTGGCTGGCTGGCTGGTCGGTCGATTGGTCGGTCGGTTGATTGGGTGGGTGTGTGGTTGACTGGTTGGTTGGTTGGTTGGTTGGTTGGTTGGTTGGTTCGTTCGTTCGTTGGTTGGTTGTTTGGTTGTTTTCCACTCTGAAAACTAAATATATACAAATCTACATTCTTACTTAAACTATTCAAATCTCATTCTTAGTTTAATCAATTCTTAGGGTAATCTATTCAAATCTACATTCTTGGTGTAGTCTATTAAAATCTTCATTCTTGGGGTAATCTATAAGATCTACATTATTGATGTGATCTATACAAATCTATCTCTTGGTGTGATCTATATAAATATACATTCTTGGTGTAATCTATTAAAATCTACATTCTTGGTGTAATCTATTCAAATCTACATTCTTATTGTAATCTATTCAAATCTACGTTCAGAATGTAAACTATTCAAATCTATGTTCATATAGTAAGCTGCTGAGATCTGCACTATCAGGGTACGCTTCTCAATTCCACATTCTTTACAAACTACATACCAGTCCTCATTTGCAGGCTGGTAGTATAAACTCCACCGAGGATCAAGCACAACAGGAGTCTTCTTACCCTCGGGAGGCATCACCCATTCTACAAATATGTGGCCTATTTATTTTTATTACAAGCTTGAGTGGTAGGGGGAGAGCCACTGGGGTCAGATTCACGTGCGTTTTTCTCTTGCCGTGCATCTGAGATCCATATGTTAGCTTTAAGACACGTTTTTGACTACTGTTTGCAATTGTCCCACAAATTCGTTGCTATGTTTGCCTGTTTGACAGACACCATACCCACGTCTATCCGGTGTGTCGGAATTGAATTTCGTGTCCTTGGACCTTAACTAGGCTGAGAGACAGCCAGCTTCTCTGCCTCGACCGTTCACCGTCTCCCTCCGACGCCTCCACAAATACTGTTTGCTATGTAGCAATCTGCCAAGGAGCAAGCGCGACTTAATGACGTAAATTAAATGGAGTAAAGAATCCCAGAACAGAAACGCTAGTAATGCGAAGGAAGTGATATAACAACACAGAATCGTCACACGGCAATGTCAATAGAAACAACAGACTTGTTTGGGAGATGATAGGAAACGGTTGCAGATACTGATTTGAAGAATCATAGGTTGGCTGTAGGTTGGCTTCACGTCGCATTCGTGGCTGGATAGATACCTATATAGTGAGAGACGACAGTCACAACAGCAGTGAGCGAATAGACAAGCGAACGATGGGGAAAACTAGATGTCGCGAAGCGGTAGGATGGAGACTTTGATGAAGTGACAGAAGGACGCCGAAGGACGGACAGGGATCGTGTTGATATGTATATCAACCAAGCTGAGCACGTAACATAAAACTTAATTTATATACTCTCGATGCTTACCTGGTATGACAGGCACTTCGAGTAGTGTAGTTAATGTTTTAATGTTTTTCATCGCACCAAGCACATGCGCTGAGTTATTAAACAGCGTTTGTAATTTTGATCGTCAAATGAGTCGGCTTCCGTCATTCTGCTACAGTTGGCTCTGAAACTGCTATTCAATGCGAGCCGAGTTTGTATTATTTGTTGAGAACGTTCATCACCCCTTACTCACAATATGGCAGGAAGTGGGAGCTCGTCCGGTAGTCAGGTAGTCACCAAGATTTTAAACATTAAGGCGCCTACCACAAAAAGAAAAAGAACTTAGGAGTCTGTTAGGTCTGATTAATTACTATCAGAAGTTCATTCCCAATTTTGCAGATATGACAGCAACATTTTCAGAACTTTTACAGAAAGGTCAGCCTACTAAAATTATCTGGACAAATGATCATGACAAACTATTACAGCAGATCAAAATTCTTTTCAGCAGTTATCCTATTCTTAAACTTCCTGATATCTCAAAGGATTTCGTATTGCAGACAGACGCGAGTTTTCATGTAATTTCTGCTGTTCTACTCCAAATGCACGACGGCAAGTTGCATCCTATTCTTTATTTCAGTAAGAAGCTTTCAGACATTCAGAGAAATTATGCTATCACGGAACTTGAAGCTTTAGCTTTAATTACGAGTATTGAGAAATTCTCTAGATACCTTCTCGGGAGGAAATTTCTAGTTCTATCTGACAATAAACCGTTGCAGATCTTCAAATCTGGCCATCCAAAGAACTCCAGAATACACAGATGGTCACTTCTTTTACAAGATTACGAGTTTGATATCTGCCATATTCCAGGCAAAGATAATAATCTGGCAGATCTTCTTAGTAGACTCTAAAATTCCTATATACTATCACTTTTCTTATGATTTGTCTGCGTTCATAATATATTATTTAGGCGATTAGTGAATAGACACCCGATTATATCGCATTTCATCACATCAAGCAGTCAAATATCTATTAAATACATAGTGTAAATTCAGTTATATACATATTTTGTTCTTGTGATTCCTTGGCAGAGACAATATTCTTCATGCTGAGGCCATATATTAACCCTCGACCTTATGACGAGATCTGTGCATGTGTTCGATTCATTACTTTGCGCGATGAACTTGGAACTTTGTGCCGGCATTTTACAATTAACCAGGAACTGTGTGCGCGTTTCTGTGATGTGACATTGATAATTGCTATTATTAGCGAATTTAACTTGTGTACCTATTATTTTATTCGTTATTGATGGACTGATAATATGTAAATATGATTAAACTAATACAGGTATGAGTTTGATAGTACGTGATAATTATGGATTGAACACATACACTACATTCAGACGATCTACAGTACAGACTATACAGTAGGATATAGAGCTGAATAACATATCACAATGATACAATGTACATATTATGCAAATTGATATTTATTTTAGGTCGAATTGTATTTATTATAATTAATTAGTTACTAGTTCATGAGTTCCTACATTGCATTACTATATCAAGCGATTATAGCCTGAGCTTCATTAATAGTCGACATGAGAGCGTTATACACTTCACGACAAAAGAGAAACGGATAAGATTGTTTTACGTCATCAGACTACGGCAAAGCCTCACCTTCCATTTAATAAGAACGGATGACATAGCAGTTGGAAATACATTGATAATATAGTTACAGGGCAATACTAATATTGACGGATTGGTACCTGTTAATCACACACGTCCCCTCACTCGGGTTTTTTATAGCTTGGATTAGGACGCTTGTCGGTTTCGACAAGTGAGGGACTACTGGGTTTTAGGTAGTTAGCACAGCCCTCCCATAGGCAGTGCTACACGACGTCTACCGGGGGTGTACATAGGAGTGTGTGCCCGTCGTATAATAATAATTATGTTAATATATTTTGTGTGTGATTGATAGGAGACCATACCATCCTATTAGCTCAATATAAGGCTCATTACGTCT
Organism: Cepaea nemoralis; assembly: GCA_014155875.1. Classification (NCBI taxonomy): domain Eukaryota; kingdom Metazoa; phylum Mollusca; class Gastropoda; order Stylommatophora; family Helicidae; genus Cepaea; species Cepaea nemoralis. The sequence continues at coordinate 14,255 of JACEFZ010005080.1, read as the reverse complement.
GCACTGCTACTTGTCAGGTGAATTTAAATTTGGTCAGTTTAAAAAAAAATGATTGCATCATTTTCAAAGGGGAGGGGGCATACTGCTAAGGAGCAAGTGCGACTTAATGACGTAAATTAAATAGAATAAAGATAAAGAGTCCCAGAACAGAAACGCTAGTAATGCGAAGGAAGGGACGTAACAAAACAGAATCGTCACACGTGTTGATATGCATTTCAACCAAGCTGAGCACGTAACATAAAGCTTAATTTATATATTCTCGATGCTGACCTGGTATGACAGACACTTCGAGTAGTTAATGTTTTAATGTTTTTCGTCGCACCAAGCTCATGCGCTGAGTTATTACACAGCGTTTGTAATTTTAATCGTCAAATGAGTCGGCTTCCGTCATTCTGTTACAGTTGGCTCTGAAACTGCTATTCAATGCGAGCCGAGTTTGTATTATTTGTTGAGAACGTTCATCACCCCTTAATCACAATATAGCACAATCCATGTCGTTATTTTGCATTCGTCACAGTTAATCTAATACTAAAAGAGCCGCATGTCAGCACTTGCTCAGATGGAAGCCACATCTTCTTACCTTCTATAACCAATGTGCTCTTTCCCCTCGCCCTTCTCCCTGCTGCAGAAAGAGACTAGAGCTGATGTCTCGCTCTACCGTAAGAGACTGCTGTCGCGGCTTGGCTGCAGTGGTAGGACATTGGAGGGTATTTCTCTATCCCGGTGTCCACTACGTAGTGTGTTGTCTTCCACCCTATAATTTTCACTGCTGAGGTGTAACAGTCCTACTTTATAGGGTGGCTGTTTGGGCCGGCACTAGACAGTTAACGCACGTTTCGTTTTTGGTTGACTTGTGTGAGCCAGATTAGACTGCGCTCTCAAGACAGAGCCAAGGACTATATTACCGCATCGATTTATTTCATGGGTAGTTCCGGCTGTTGTATAGCCAACACAATGTTTTCACCTCAGCGTACGCCAGTAGTTTCAACGCCCGAAGTCTTGAATATCCTTTCTGTCCCAGAGTTTAAACACCTTATATGCGGAATTGGACTTCTTGCGCCTACCTTTACGACGATTAGTCTGACAGCATAACAGCCTTATCTCAAACTATCAATGCATGAGATTGAATGAAATTACCCCCTGAAACAGCTTTTTGTTGATCGTCGCGTGATGCACTGATTGAATTCCTTTTAGCTATGAGAATACTCATTTTCCTTCGGGTGGAGTTTTTTTAAACAAGTGTACAGAAAGCCAGTACGTTGCACTGTTGGCGAAATCATTGTACTGTTCTATTCGGTATCAATGAGCATGCTTTTGTTTTCATCATCATTCTCCTTCCTCCCATTTCCAATGGATCTTATAAACATTTGTTTTGTTTGTATCCGCGGCATATTGTTTCTACAGCATTAGGAGTTACGAACCTCGTCTGCTGTCGTCTTCCTATCACATGAGAAGTCAGCTTTCATCATTGTATACAACTAAACCAATCGTTCCAGGGTGCAAATGTTCACTTTCCAGATCGTATGATTGACTAACCATACACTGGGAGTATAATCTTCATAGTAGATCAAACACAATGGGAGGTTTCTGATAGTCAGAAATAGTCTCCCTTTCCACGAAAGTTCCATCCTGTTTGTCTTTATATTTCGTGAGAGAGGGGGCCCACCCGAGGCTTGACAACCTTTGCCTTTCTCCTGTTTGCACGCACACCATATATGACAGCTTTAAGACATGTGTTGTCGCTGCTTGCAGTTGTCCTACCAATTATCCGCTATCTTGCATGTGTTTTTCTACATGTTTTAACTATTACGTAGAATATTATATTCATCCGCTCTGAGCTATTAGACATCTTTTACACCGCCAACTGCCAACTGATTCATGTTATGTGTATGCTGTCATTTTCCCAGCCTGGTAATTCCTATTATCAGCAATGTCTTACATCATCTGTCCCCTCCACGCCGTTCGGGAAGCGCCGCATCTAGACAAGGATGATAGACCGGTGCGCATAATTTAACGAACAAGGAAGTTTGTAACAGGTTTTGCTGAACGAATGTAAACATGCCCACGCACTCGATGCAAATGTGTCTATGATATAACAATAATAAACCAACTATGGTACGACTATATGGACAGAACTAACGCCTACATAACTCTTACAGAACTACTCGTATAACAAGACACATGGTGGAACTAATTAGTGATTAGTGACGACCGTCATCGCAATTCTAAAAATGTCCATAGAGAGACACATTGTAGACTAGCATGTCAAGGTCATCTATTTCACCTCCTTGACATCTTCCCCAACGTATCTCGACTGAGCGCGCCAGTTCTGTCTTGGTTAATCAAATGTGTTGAACTCTTGTCAACTTAATTGATAGAACTACACATGAATAACTATGACAGAACTCTAGCGCAGGCCGAAGACAAACCCACGACCTGTTGAGCTCAAGACAGACTGCTTAACCACTTGGCCACGTAGACTCTCCTTCATCCCAGAAATATAACCAGATTATAACACAAGTTAAAGTAGGGTAAAACGGCAAGACGATAGATTTCATTGTACCGGGTTTTATCCCATACAGATTGGTCTCTCCACAGAGCAGTTAACCACCTGCGAAAGCGTGGTATAAAGCGCGACCTCCATAGCTCCAGCGACGAGCCCCGGGGATCTCCGGGAAAAAATCTGCACTTGAGATTCTAGTGAAGAGTCCGAGAACGAAGCCACGACTTTCAGAGCAAGAGACAGATGGTTTAACTTGTTTAACAGTTTAACCACGAATATCCCCTCACCAATCAGCCGTGATAACAGACGTATGACAGCATAACTCTGATAGAACTGTATTCACAGAACACTGTTATGGTGTAAACACAGAACTAGGCAAGAACTCTATCGACTGAACCATCATAAATCTGATGTCGGATCTGGCATATAGCTCGAAGTGGTGACAAGGATAATGATAAGAAAGTGTTTATTCGCAGACGGTTCTGGTCACGTGACGTCTATATCTTCTATATTAGAGAGCAGTACAAACTGGCATATCGTTGGGGGACAGTATAATGTATTAAGTTAGGGTTAGGATTGGGGTTAGTGAATAAATGGTAGTAATACATGTTCCAGGGCCCCATCTGCGAATAAACTCTCCTAATGATAAATGTATGCAGGCTAGACAGGACTGCCCAAGTTAATGGGTTGCGGGTGGCATCAACAAATATAATTTAAAATTTCAGAATCTAACCAGAAGCGTGTTTTATTAGATTAAACACCATTGTGTGACTTCACCGCCTGTCATATATGGTAAGGTGGTCTCCATACAAACTTTTGAAAACAATTCCGGGGTTCTCTTTGAAGAACGGTTTGGTGTGAATTCGAGTTCGTTTTGAAAACAAACAATATAGACGTCGTTCAACCTGGCTGTGAGTCTCGGTTACATAAAGTATCCGTGGCTGTGTTGATTATTTTGAATTATATTTGGTCAATCTGTTCAGTTGCTGTGTTCCTCTGTTGTATATGAATTACTGCCTTTTTTTACCAGCCGTGGGTGGGTGCGAACTGTGCTGGTAATGTCATAAGCATGGGCTCGTCGCTTGCCAAAATTAGGAAAACATTGGCCACTTATTACTCCTTGGTCTCAGTCCTACAAAATGTGATAGCGCAATCACTTCACAGAACCATAGCAGAAAACTGCTTCTCCGAATTTTTTTTTTTTTTTTTAACCATCAGTGGTGTTTGCCGCTGCGGTTACACATGTTTGCTTTTTTCCTGATTTTTTTTTCTCTCCTTCAGTTCCGACAAGGACTAATCCTTAGAAGGAACCACCGCAGATTTGCCGCAGCCCACGTGCTGATGCATGCTGGTTGTGTGTTTCGGGAGTTTCTTGCGCTTTACGGTAGCCCTTAGAAGGACTAGTCCTATTACGAATTCATCAGTGTTTGTTTTAAATTGTCAAGCTGTTTTATTTTTATGTTGAAATCCGTGGCCGATTTATCTCGTATTTCATCAATGTTTTTTAGTAATCTGTGCATCCGATCCATATCTGCTATTTCTAATGCTACTGGCTTTTGTTCTGATTTCCTTTCTTCATTGTGTGGACGGTTCTTGCTTTTTGCTGCGCTCTTTGCTGGTTTCTATATTCCATTTTATGGTCCTTGCTATCCCGTCCGATTTAGTTGTCTTTGACTAATCGTTCTTAAGGTGTTGTTCGCCTTGTATCATGTTTAATATTTTCTTCGTCTGTTTTTATTTGTGACTTCCCTTGTACTTCACGCTTGAATGTTTTGGTGGATTTCTTTATTGAGCTCAGTATTAAATGTTTCTATTATTTACATTTACTATATATATATCTATATATATATATATATATATATATATATATATATATATATGTGTGTGTGTGTGTGTCTGTCTGTCTGTCTGTCTGTCTGTGTGCGTGCGTGCGTGCGCGCGTGCGTGCGTGCGTGCGTGCGTGTATGTGTGGGGAAAAAATAATCAATGTGCATATAAATAATTATTTCTTCGAGTAGGAAAGAAATCCCTGCCGGCTTACTAGGCCAGTTGCAGGTTTAGGACAAACAACATCTGACCAAGGGTGTGCATCCTCCTTGGCGAGCCACAGCCACGTTGGCCCTTGACCTCGCTGTCATGGTTTCCCTGTCTACACCACATTTACTATATATACGAGATGGAAAATAAATACAATAAGGTAACCTAATGGACAAATGGCACCATTACTAAAGAACACGCACGTATTAATAGATACTAAAAAAGCACTGTACAATACAATCTTCCTACCATGTCTATGCTACCAATGTCAAACATGGACAATGAAAGAAAAAGAGAAAAGAAAAATTACAACAACGGAAATGAGATTCCGGAGAAGAATACTCAATGTATCAAGAAGAGAGAAAATCAGAAATGAAGAAAAAAGGACTAAAGTGGAGGTTATCTTAATGCTAGATTTCATTAGAAATCAATCAATCAATCATGTGCCATGCCTGAAAGCGTGGGCGGTTATGACTTGCCATATCACTCTATCACCAGCGTCGTGGATCAGCTCATCAGAAAACAGTAAGTTAAATGATTTGACCATGTAACTAGGATACCACCTAACAGTATACCACAACAAGCAATGATGTACAGAACAAACGGAACCAGAGCGAGAATCCGACCATGTAAACGATGGACGCAGGGAATAACAGAATCCATGGGAGTCACGATAAACGAAGCCCATAAACGGGCATCCTCTCGCTATTTATTCTTAACCTCGACACCGCATGGTACACGAGGAACTTATATGCGATGACAGAACACGAGATGAGATGAGATTTACAATATACTACAGGATGTTCTCATAAGTCTTTAGCCTGACCATGAGGAGTAGGCGCAGAAAATTGAAATTTGGCACATTTATGGCTCATTCAATTTGTAATGGACATATGAATTATGAATTTCGTTCCCCAACTGGTTTTCCCGATATGGTGCATGGCACAACGCACCCTATTGACCAGATCTGCATATCAGAACAGTTTGTCAGAACAATGGAGAAATCAGACGCTAGGACTGTGATAACATTCTTGATGTTACAGGGAAAAACACCTACTGAAATACACAGAGAGATGGAGCCAATGTTTAAGGAAGTCTGTCCTTTTATGCTTCTGTAAAAAAAGTTGGTGTTTGCAGTTTAAGTGTGGCCGTTCCCAAGTTGCTGATCTGCCAAGATCGGGACGACCGTCCTCAGAGTGAAATGATTCAAATGCTGCAAAAGTGAAGAAAATCATAGATCAGGATACGAAAATGACAATTGCAGAGATATCGGGTTGAGCAAAACTGAGTAAGAGTACAGTTTTTAGAATTTTACACAACAGACTGAACATGAGAAAAGTGTGTGCCTGCTGGGTCCCGCGCCTGCTGACATGTGAACAGAAACAAACACGGGTTGATTGCTGTGGCCAGTTGCTCAACATGTGGCGGTCGAAAAACATGTTGGCGACCATGGTGACGGTATATGAGACTTGGATTCACCATTATGACCCAGAATCCAAAATTGCCAGCATGCAGTGGAAAACCCCGGGCTCGCCAACACATGTCAAGACAAGAGCACAAAAATCTGCAAGAAAAGTGATGCTAACTGTTTTCTGGAACATCAAAGGTGTTATATTAAAAGATTACATGCTTCATGGCAACACAATTAATGGGCAGTACTATGCAGATATCCTTATCAAACTAAGAAAGGCTGTGACCAAAAAACGAGGGATAGCGCGTACGCAAATTCTGCCTTTGCTTCAAGACAACGCGCCCTCCCATAAAGCACGGCTTGTGCTGCAAACTGCCAACGATTTGAATATTAAAATTCTTCCAAACCCTTCATATCAGATTTGGCTCCATCAGACTTTTTTCTTTTCCCAAATCTTAAAAACAGCTGAAAGGAAATCGTTTTGATAGTGACGAAGTTGTCATAATGGCTTGTGATAACTGGTTTAGTTCGAAAAATACGTTGTTTTATTCTGAATGTCTTTTCAAGGTCACTCAGAGATGGCAGAAATGCATAAATTCAGGTGGTGGCTACATTGAGAAGGAATAAACACTGTGCCAAATTTCAATTTTGACCGCCTACTCCTTCGTGGTCAGGTTAAAGACTTATGAGAAGCCGCCTCTTGTACTTTTCATCTTCTAATGGAGTATAGTCCCCCATACAACTGAAGCTCTTGCAAACATGTTAATGAATGGTTGGATTTTGTGGCTACATTTTTTATGGGATGAGGTAGTCTGTCTCATGATAACCCCCTGTGGTCATCTCCTATGACAAACATGGTTAGTTACAGTATTACTATTCGTCGTTCTCCTTGTGGGCCCTGTGAACACACGGTCTTAACTTGATTAGATATAGTGAAATTTGCCCTGACACATTTTATAAAAGTGGAAACTATGAGAAATAAATTATCCTAAATATAAAAAACAGTCAACTATATGAGAGCAAACTATCAAAAGGTCAGAAATAAACGGCAATATGGGGATCAGAACTGGAAAACATTTAACATGCCTCAGGTAGTATCTCTGCTTGGAAATTTCTAGCAAGGTAGTTTTCATATGTTTCCGGTTTGGAAATAATCGTGCTCTTTCATGACATGAGGAGGGTTTTGTGGTGTGGAGTACATGAAGCCTATTGACAGGAAAGATTCCATTGGGTGGATTACATGAAGCCTGTTGACAGGGGGGGGGGGGGGGGGCCTTCCATTGGGTGGAGTATATGAAGCCTGTTGACAGGGAGTATTCCATTGGGTGGAGTATATTAAGCCTGTTGACAGGGGGGATTCCATCGTGCGGAGTACATGAAACTAGTTGACAGGGAGTATTCCATCGTCCGGAGTACATGAAACCTTTTGACAGGGAGGATTCCATCGGGTGGAGTACATGAAGCATGTTGACAGAGTGGATTTTGTGATGTAGAGTATATGAAGCCTGTTGACAGGGAGGATTTTGCGGTGAGGAATACATGAAGCCTATTGACAGGAAAGATTCCATTGGGTGGATCACATGAAGCCTGTTGACAGGGAGGCTTCCATTGGGTGGAGTATATGAAGCCTGTTGACAGGGAGGATTCCATTGGGAGGAGTACATTAAGCATGTTGACAGGAAGGATTCCATTGGATGGAGTATATTAAGCCTGTTGACAGGGAGGATTCCATCATGCGGAGTACATGAAACCTGTTGACAGGGAGGATTCCATCGGGTGGAGTACATGAAGCCTGTTGACAGGGAGGATTCCATCGGGTGGAGTACATGAAGCCTGTTGACAGGGAGGATTCCATCGGGTGGAGTACATGAAACCTGTTGACAGGGAGGATTCCATCGGGTGGAGTACATGAAACCTGTTGACAGGGAGGATTCCATCGGGTGGAGTACATGAAACCTGTTGACAGGGAGGATTCCATCGGGTGGAGTACATGAAACCTGTTGACAGGGAGGATTCCATCGGGTGGAGTACATGAAACCTGTTGACAGGGAGGATTCCATCGGGTGGAGTAAATGAAACCTGTTGACAGGGAGGATTCCATCGGGTGGAGTACATGAAACCTGTTGACAGGGAGGATTCCATCGGGTGGAGTATATTAAGCCTGTTGACAGGGAGGATTCCATCATGCGGAGTACATGAAACCTGTTGACAGGGAGGATTCCATCGGGTGGAGTACATGAAGCCTGTTGACAGAGTGGATTTTGTGATGTGGCTTATAGGAAGCCTGTTTATATCGTGTGGAGTACATTCTTCCTATCTGATCCCTTACCATGGATGTCAGAACATCATGTTAATGATTTTATGTATTGCTGTTATTGCTATATGCGTGTGAATTATAAACTTGAGTAAATATTAAAAAGAAACTAGAGGCTTCGATGTGGTTTAATTTTAAAATGTAAAGTCTCCCATGAACAGGTAAGAATGCTAATATCCAAGTATTGCACGGGTCAAATTCATAGACTTATGGTTACCAAGTCCAGGACAGGACGATCGCCATTTTGTAGTTACGTTATGAGACATAGGGGTCTAAGAACGTGGCGAAAACCGGAGAAATCAGGAGGGCAGGGGTATTAGAAGCAGTTGTCAACAGAGGGAGAAATGCTGGAAGGTCTGTCAAAGTGAGAGAGAAGACGATGAGTGGTCAAACTTGTGAATAATACAGACAAAAGTGAGAGAAAAGTAGATTAGTGGCCCAACTTGTGAATAATACACAAAGAAGAATGGTCGTGGAGTTACATGTTCACCTGCGCCACCCGACAAAACAGACGATGATTGTAATGTTGACATGTATGTATACTACGGGGAAGTGTATGCAAAGACTACTTGATTCTGGCATTGATGGACGTCTTAATCAAGTTCCCCATTAGCAGAAACACTTGCACTAACGCATGTTTACATCATCATTGCACAGCCTTGTCAGCTGGCTCACTATTTTGCAACTGACATTCATTGTTGCCAAGGAACTAATAGCAACAGGAGACAGGTGCATGTAGCTACAAGCTGGTGTTAATTATACAAAGTGAACAATGCAGCGGTTGTGCAATACTTCTGCCCTAGTAAACCTGTCGTACTAAGTTGTTAACTATTTATGGGGTTGTGGAACTGGAGGATCCGTTATTATTGCTTCCTCTCGCTGTATTTGTGCAACTGGGGGATGGATCCGTTATGATTGCTTCATCCCTCTGTATTTGTGCAACTGGGAGATCCGTTATGATTGCTTCATCCCTCTGTATTCGTGCAACTGGGGGATCCGTTATGATTGCTTCATCCCGCTGTATTTGTGCAAGTGGGGGGGGGGGGGGGGGGGGGGGGGGGGGTTTGTCCGTTATGATTGCTTCATCCCGCTGTATTTGTGCAACTGGGAGATCCGTTATGATTGCTTCATCCCGCTGTATTTGTGCAAGTGGAAGATCCGTTATGATTGCTCATGCTGTATTTGTGCAAGTTGGAGATCCGTTATGATTGTTTCATCCTGCTGTATTTGTAGACTGGGGATCCGTTGTGATTGCTTCATCCCCCTGTATTTGTAGAACTGGGGGACCCGTTAGATTGCTTCATCTCCCTGTATTTGGAGTTGGCAGGTTCAAATCAGATGTGCCTAAAGCTTACAATATTTATTATTGTCTAACATGTCCTCAGTATCTGGTATAGTATTCTAGGCATTTGTGAGCATGGTAGACTATCAATGGTTTCTTCCTTTGTAGTGATCGGAGCCATTTTCTTTATAAAGATATTGTCTGCCGTAGTGAACTTAAGACTTTAGTTAAACAACTATATGTCAGATGCTCTAATCAAACAATTATCCATGAGATGCTCTCATCAAACAACTATCTATCAGATGCTATCCTCAAACAATTATCTGTCAAATGCTCTAATCAAACAATTATCTATCCGATGCTCTAATCAAACAACTATCTATCAGATGCTCTCATCAAACAATTATCTGTCAGATGCTTTAACGAAACAATTATCTGTCAGATGCTCTAATCAAACAATTATCTTTCAGATGCTCTAATCAAACAATTATCTGTCAGATGCCCTAATCAAACAATTATCTGTCAGCTGCTTTAATGAAACAATTATCTGTCAGCTGCTCTAATCAAACAACCTTCTGTCAGATGCTTTAATAAAACAACTATCTGTCAGATGCTCTTATCAAACAATTATCTGTCAGATGCTCTAATCAAACAATTGTCTGTCAGGTGCTATACTCAAATAACTATCTGTCAAATGCTCTAATCAAACAACCTTCTGTCAGCTGCTCTAATCAAACTACCATCTGTCAGATGCTCTAATCCAACAACCTTCTGTCAGATGCTCTAATCAAACAATCTTCTGTCAGATGCTCTAATCAAAGAATTATCTGTCACATGTACTAATCAAACAACTATCTGTCAGATGCTCTTATCAAACAACTATCTGTCAGATGCTCTAAACAAAGAATTATCTGTCAGATGCTGTAATCAAACTATCTGCCAGATGCTCAAATCAAACTATCTGTCAGATGCTCTCAAGCACAACCTGCTGCCTGCTCGCTTGGTTTCACGTTACCTTGTTTCGGTTGGGGGAACGGAGGTGGCTAAAAGCTAATGGCGCTTTCCCAAGGGTGCCCCACAGCCTGAAGAGGAAACAGAGGTGCCTCACTACGCTTCTTCTCTGATAGGGGACCAATAGTTTTCCCATTCTGCAAAATACTAAAGCAGTCAAATCCTTTGTGGATTGAAACACACAGAACAGATAAGTCATCGTGTTGATAGCATGGTTTTTTTTGTCTTTACAGAAGTTATCATGATGGGAGTGTGGGTTTTCTTTGTTAACATACGTCTTACAGAAGTTATCATGATGGGAGTGTGGGTTTTCTTTGTTAACATACGTCATCATGGTGGGAGCATGGTTTCTCTATCTTAATTTACGCAAACATTATGGGAGCGTGGTCTTTCTGTGTTAACATACGTCATCGCGTTGGGACCATGATTTTTTTGTGTTAACATACGTGAACATTGTGGGAGCGTGGTTTTTCTGTGTTAGCATTCGGGTGTGCGTGAAACTTAGACATTTGCAGAAGAATATTTCAAATTTATTCTACGAAAAAGTATACAAGCATATTTATCTAAAAAAGTACTTGCTGAATAATATTGGTGTTTAGACAAATACAACTCAGGAAAGTGAAATATTTTGACATATAAAAAGACACGAATGTCTAGAAAAGATAATTATGGAGGAAGAAGACAACGGCCTAGGTGGTTTCAGGGTACGAAAGGGAATGTACACAGGACAGCGACAGAGACAGGACATTTGTCAGACACTTTGTCTCGCACAGTCTTTGTCCATGTCTCTGCATCCTCAGTAAACCAGCCTTCATAACCTTTCATTACATATAAACTAAAAACCATTGAATAGAAGTTGATTGTTATCTAGGATATGAAAGAATGTATAGGAAATGAGTAGGTAAATTAAAATCGCGTTAACTGTAATGTATATTCCTACTTTGAAATATAGTTGCATGTTCTTAATAGGATGTTGCAGTCAACCCCAAAATTTATTGACTATTCTTATTAGTTCAGTACCTCTGAAGTCGGAGAGGATTCGCCTGATGGCGAAGGAAACTGGTAAAAGAGAAAGCTACACCATACGCAAAAATCACTCCAGTGTACTTGAAGTAGCACGTGTATGCACTACGCCTGAGTTCAAAGAGAGCGTTGGGGGAAAATAATTAGTTCCGTAATTTGCCATTTCATTTTGAACCGCCGGCGCCTCATACCATCAAGTTTAACGCGAAGTTGGTTGGTTGGTTGGTTGGTTGGCTGGTTGGCTGGTTGGCTGGCTGGCTGGCTGGCTGGCTGGCTGGCTGGCTGGGTGGGTGGTTGGTTGGTTGGTTGGTTGGTTGGTTGGCTGGCTGGTTGGTTGGTTGGTTAGTTGGTTAGTTAGTTAGTTAGTTAGTTAGTTCGTCGCGGTTCCAACATTACAGCAATGGGTCGTCCCCACTATGCGCCGTTCCTGTGCCAGTGAATATCATAAAATGTTCCTCACAGCCCGATGTGAAAAGTGGAAAAGACAGGAGTCTCAACAAACAACAGCCCGCTCAGGCACACTGTGCATAACGCCGCCGCCAGAATGTCACCACAAAAGTCCTCTACGAACCACAGTTCATCCTTGACGGAAGTGGTAGTCACTTTCCCAACCAGATGTTCGCATACAAAGTCTTGATTTTTCTAGATGTTGTTGTTCCGTTTCTAGATGTTAACTAGCCGGCCACGCCATTTTTTCTCCGAAAGGCAGTTCACGCAACAAAACGACCTCGGACAGATGTAAAGACATTTCACTGTACATAATAATGCCGTCGCCAGAATGCCAATACAAAAGTCCTCTACGAAACTTGCTTCTAAATCGAACGCAGCTGATTCCCAACTTTCGATTCTGTATGTCGGGAAATTCTGAAACTATCTATTAAATATTAGTTGCATGAACAGCGCCAGTTATATTCCTAAATATATGCCATAAAACAATATAACGTTCGTTAATTTAGAGTAGTGGAGAAAATAATGTGAGGGAAATTAATAATTATATTTAGAACAGAAAAACAAAAATGAGTAGGAAATTGATAACACAGAAGCAGCTCCACTACAAAAGTATACAAGACAATGCTGATACAAAAATGCTAAAATTGCTAACGTTATCATCGGCAGATAAATTCGGTAATTATCTCTCATATTCTCCAGAACTCTGGCGGAAAATATGCATATCACACACATTGCTGCACAAAGGGAATACAGCATGGAAATAAATTCAGATGTGATTCAATCACAGCGGTTTGTTACACTCCAGGACTACCTCACTGAATTACCATTGAACTGTGAATTAATTTATAACGGCATTTAATACTGTTTGTGGGATGGCATAAAATACTTTCATGTGGAAATTGTTGTACTTAAATGTATATTCAACTATAGCCACAGATTGACGTGATGACCCGCTTCATTGACTTTTAGTATCCAGAAATTACAGAAATCTGTTTAAAGGCCATTCACAAAATAATTGTAGTAATTTACTATTTCCTACAGGGATCCCAAGGGAAAGAAATGAATACTCGTATAAACACTAAACATCCCGAGCATGTCGTAAAATTCTAATAAAGAGGGTTGGTCTGAGTGGAAGATATCATCCAACATACCATGAAATGACTTGGCATGATAGGTTGTGGACCTCTATTCTATTAAGTCTTGACGGCAGAAGAAAGAGAAGAAGGTTCATAAATAAGATAACTAGATAAACAAACTTGTGGTTACACGTAATAGCTTTCAAAGAGCTTCAAAGAAGATAAACTATCAGATAATTGGGGGGGGGGGGGGGTGTGTTTGGCTGAGAAGTTTAACGCACTTAAGCTTCCTCATCTAACGCCGGCGTAGTTAGTTCTTTCCACACGCTGATTAGTTGGATTTAAATGTTGACTTCTTGTTCAGAAAGCAGTGGCAAACTACTAAACGAAAAATTGCCTAGTAAGTCACAAAACAACTGGAACTAATTGCAACATCTCGCAACGAACAAGCAATATTTTAAAATAAATTTAAATAACTGTTGATTTCAAAGTGAAAATACTAACAGTAGTTGATCACGATTTTATTTTTCTTTAAATCTGCAATAACATAATTATTTTAGTAATTTAAAAAACTGAGAAACTAATATGTATGTATGTGTGTGTGTGTGTGTGTGTGCGTGTGTGTGTGTATGTGCTTTTGCGTGTGTGTGTGTTGTGTGTGCGTGTGCGTGCGCGCGCGTCATCTGACACCGGTATGCTAAACATCCCTGGCGTAGACAAACTTACTAGAAGCAGTGTTTAGACATGGCCATTAGTTACCAGGCAAAGCAATATGCCTCAACCAGTGAGAGTGTAAGTAAAGCATGCTTTAAGATGTATTGAGCCTATGGTGCTGGACGCATTCTGCATAGGCCAATCGGCACTAGAGGAATGATGTTCCTTACCAAGATATTTGTTGAAACGCATGTTAAGCTGGGTCGACCTGGGTCAGTATTTGAGTTAGTATTTTGACATTGACTTCTCACCAGGGAACTAACCTTCTTAAGTAAACGGCTAGGGTTTCTGAATGCGCATAATTAGAAATGTTTACATCTTACTAGTATAATAATATACACATATACTGGTATCATAATATTTGGGTCACTGGGAATAGCGTTATGAAACATTTGGTAATCATAATATTTCGGAGTCACTGGGAAAATAAGCAG
>JACEFZ010005078.1:0-30030 GCA_014155875.1 Cepaea nemoralis | reverse complement strand
CACCTGGAAAAGACCAGTGGCATGTTTTACCACAGGTGAACAAAAAAAGAGAGTTATTCCCCATCACATGGGAATAAATCAGTATAAACAGATTAGGAAGTTAGTATAACAATGGTCTTGTGAACAGTAGACACTTGAGACAGGAAGTACATTTATTTCAAAGAACAGTATGTTCGTGTCCTCACTAGACAAAAGTGTTATAAGTATAAGAACAAATTAGACATATACTAACTGTGTGATCCAGACAGGATTTAGGGTCGGACTGTGACTAGTTCTTTGAGTGATCAAAACAGCCACCGGTGGAAATCTACATCTAGCAGGATGGACACATACCTGGGTGAGGTCATCGTGGAATGAATGAGGATATGGTGTGATCCTTTCTGGGATGATAGGGCTGGACTCTTCAGCTACCTGGTCTATGTCCGCACCCAATAGAAATATTCGACACACATTCTACACTTTACACACACACACACACACACACACACACACTTCTCACACCTATACTCTTGGTTTAATAAATTATTTTGTATTTATTTGTTAAAGCTTGAGTTGTGGAGTATGTTATGTTGGGGAAAAGTGAGAGGGGGCATGATACATGGGTGAGTGAGAGTAAGAAAAAGGTGTTTGCAGACCGACGGAGTTTTGTGGACGGAGTCTGGTGGTTTCTCTAGGACAATAATATTGGGGTAATAAAAATGTAGTGTTGATTCCCCCCACTCCAGGGACAACACGAAAGTAAGTAAGGAAGGCTTACGACATACACCATCCCACCTTCCCGCTTGTAAGGATTCTATTCCTTTGTTCTAACTGTTACGTCTTCGACGGCTTTGTCATGATAATAACGACTTCCATCAAAAAGCCCACGAAATGTTGGATTTCTTTCGCCTTCGTGGCTATCCTGAGAATGTTCTGTCTAGTTCTTCAACGCTGCCAGTCTATTAGTCGTGTCGAGGCTCTCTCCTCCAGGCTTAAACCACGAAATAATAGACCTATACTTTCACTAACTTACATCCCCATAATATTGCTGCTAAGAATATCCTCCTGAAGTATCTATCCATTCTCCAGACAGACCCGATAACTCCCTATGTCTTCCCAGAGGTACCCCTGGTGGCGTACAGGTCGGATCGCAACCTAAGGGCTGTGCTGGTCCTTAGCAGTCTTCCCGAACCTCACACGTTTCTTACTGGCATGGTGGCTGGTCTTAGATCGCTTTCTAAGACATGCCCACATGTACTTCAAACCCAGAGTGTGGTATTCCCTGAGACCACTTTCCACATGCGTGAGTTTTTCTCATGCTTAAAAAAAACGTCGCTTAAAAGTCGACAGGGCCGACTTCATTGCACCGAGTTTTATCCCATATGGCTTGGTCTCTTTCCGCAGCACGGAAAGCGTCGCACAAAGCACGAACTCCGTAGCTGTTAGCGACGACCCACCGGAGTCTCCGAAACATTTAACTCGTAAACCGAAGGGTGCGGCCCGGAATCGAACCCACAACCTTCGGAGCACGAGTCAAACGGCTTGACTACTTCGCCACAGAGACTCCCGTTTTCTCATGCACGTTATCTGTGCGATTATCTGCACACGTTGTGACATGAGATTATTGGGAAGACAGGTCTACCTTTGGCAGACAGATTTAGACAGCAATTATCTGATATCAACAGTGGTGCCCAGAAACCGTACCATACACTTCAACATTTCTGGCCATTTTAACGTGGCCGACATACAGGTCACGGCGATAAAATCGTGAACATCTCACGAACGCGATCGTAAGACATTTAAAAACTGTCTTATCTTCCAGTTAGGTTCACTCTCCTCTACCATCCTAAATGTCCAACACAGTTTCATTTAACTTCTAACTCCTACCCTACCCCCATATCCCCGCATTTGTATCATCCACTAAAACGTTAGTTGCATATCCTTTACAGAACGTCGCAGTCCGCCCCGTCATTATTTGTGCTGTTTGTGATTTATTGGCAAGTTTGCGATTTTCATTGCTTTCTGAGCGACCGGCATTCATACTATTTTATGAAAACAAACTCAGGGCGTGCGGCATCCAACTCGCTAGCAACTGTGTTTCGAGTACTGGATGCGTAATTGCTAACTGCTTCCATGACACCTTCACCACTTAGCCGGCTAAAGTGCTCTACTAATCCCTATTTTTACGTTTCGCTCATCTGAGCGTCCAACTCAGCTCTCCCCCAACGGGGGCTAAACCAATAACTGAGCTTCCATCTGAAATTATTGACCTTAAGTCTAGTGATCGCCTGAACCTTCACACATCCGGTTACTTCCATCCACTGATAGTTGCTCAAAGACGTTTTCAGCTGTACAAGGATACAGATAAGTAACTTTAATATTTTCGTGTAGTGGTTTTCGTGTAGTGTCGGTTTATGATTGTTTGTCCTTTGCTGACGAAGGCTTTCTCCGTAACGTATATTTTGTTACATGTAATTGTGTTCTAGTAAAACTCTAGAAGTCTTCTCTTCGTGTTTCAGTGATTCATTTATTGCATAGACAGTCTTTAGCATGCCTGCCTTGTCCATGATGAGTGTTCCAACCTCTGACGCTTTCGAAGCCAACCAATCCGCTTACTGTTACCTCTGACCTGAGCATTACCCGAAAATTATATCCACGTGCATCTCTACAAGAGAGAGTTATCTATACTCGATATCCACTCATCCCACACTTGTATGTTTTAAACTGTACGTAATACGCACGGAGCTTCTGAAAACAAGCATGTAAGGGAACTTACGGTGTGGAGCAGACGAAGTTGCATTCGTGATTGCAAATTATGTCACTCCAGGCGTAGTTGAGAGTAGCGGACAGCATTAGACAATCTTCAGCTGTAACAGACAGAATACGGACTCTTTTTCTGTGTATGTATAGATTGTCTGTTAATTCTGTTTGTGTATTTTATTTATTTTTCTTTTTGTTTTTTATATTTTTGTTTTGTTTTGATTCCATGGATGCGATATGTTGTGCTGAACGACGAAACACCACATTGGACACACGCACGCACACACTCGCACACACACACTCACACACACACACATATATATATATATATAAGGCCCTCTAAAAGTACTGGAGAGTGTTGGCCTTCATGGGCCATAACTTTAGAATGGGATAATCCCAACTGCACCTCCAAGTGCTACAGGATGGGAAGCACACCACGGTATGGCAAATGCAGCCCTGGGGACCGAGTATCCAACGGGATAAGTGTACATCTCTATAGCAGAGCAGAGCAGGACACTCACTTGTCCTGACAGTCGGAAATGGCTGTCAATTGCAGAGGTAAAAGGACCCCCCCCCCCCCCCCCCCGCCCAACCCCTTTGGATGTGGAAAGCAAGGGGAAACCACCCCATTATCTTCCCAAAACTTTAAGACTGAAAACATTTCAGAGGCAGCGAACGACGATAATGGGTGTTTTAGGACATCCTAGTCCGGTAGGGATAGCCATGAGCCACAGATGACACCGGGCGGTCATTCAGCTACTTATGGCAATACAATAACTAGAAATAATATATTTAGGATAGGAACATGGAATGTATGCCGGTCTCTCTGGCTGAGGGGTTACAACACTTTCTCCGTAATCCCGTTTATCACGCAGTCTCGTAGCGGGAGAGAACTGGTAGCGGTTCGACCCCCGCTTGTGACTTGCGGGATACTGAGCCGGCCGCTCAGAAAGCAATGGCAAACTACTGAGCGTAATCTTGCCAAGAAATCAACAGACAGCTGAAAGATGCTGCTGTTGACAGCGATGTCCTGTAAAGGATATGCAAAAAAAAACAAAAAAAAACATGGAATGTTAGAACATTGAATGAGTAGGGAAAGTTAAAGAATGTCAAAAGAGAAATGGAAAGCATGAAAAGGAATATTCTATAGGCATAAGTGAGATGAGATGGAATGAATCGGGTAAAATTTTAAACGATAAACACACCATAATTTATTCTGGAGTGGATACTCAGGAAAAAGGAGAGGGACTACTATTTGATTTTTTTTTTTTTTTAAAGCGAAGTCACTGGTTACTGGTGTATTTCAAATAGAGATGTTTTGTCAAAATCAAAGGTAAACCAATAAATATAAAGTTTATACAGGTATTTGCACCAACAAGAAGCGGTAGTGACGAAGAAATACAACACGTTTACGATGAAGTAGAAATGGCGATGTCTCAGATTAAATTACAAGAAATAAAAACAATACTAGGAGATTTTAATGAAAAAGTAGGAAAGGCGACAATGGAGGATGTAGTGCGGAATTGTGGTTTAGGTATAAGAAACGAAATAGGAGAAAAACATAGACAGGGAAAATATTAATGATATGGTAATTGGACGACTTTACACATGGCAACGCCCTGATAAGACAATATTCAACCAAACTGATTACATACTTATAGCCTTATAAAACAATACTCAACCAAATTTAATACATACTTATTACTTAATAAAATATTTAGAAATGCCTTAATTAATGTAAAGACAACGTACCACTATGCGGACACATAAGAGCAAGATTGAAGAGAGGAGGGAAAAAGAGGTTAAAAATATGAGACTCAATAAAGATTTTCTGAAAGTAGATAAAGAAATTCAAGAACAATATAGAGTGATTGTGAATAATAGTTACAATGCGATAGCTAAAATACAGAGTTAAACGAACAATGGGAAATATTAAGGAACTCCATTCATCAAACAAGCAAAGAAATGGTACCGAAGAGAAGCCAAAAAAAAAAAAAAATAATGGATAATTGAAGAAATCTTAACGTTGATGGACAAAAGGAAACACAGAAAAATTGGCTGACAAGAATATGCTAAGATAAATAAAGAAATAAGAGATAAATGTGTTCACTACAATGGGCGACTCGCCAGTGCATTTGCGAGGTGTGTGTGTGGTAACATTTCACAACCACGTTTGATGTGTGACGCAGTTTGTTAGGACGATCTTCGCAGAAAAGAAAGAACTGTAAGTTGGAAACACTTTATTGCACTTAATTGGTATGTTGACAAGGAATGACATTATGTTAAGACTTCTAGAAGTAAACATGTACCGAGGAATACACGCCATGGTCGACAAGACTAGGGTCACCCCCGACAAGCTAACACCGTTTAGGGACTGAGTGAGCTGCGTATCCAACAATGCTTTAGCGGCAAGGTGTACTCAGTAAATAAAGTCTATGTCGACATGACACGGTGTCCGGAGTCCGTTGTCGCAATCTAATGTAAATGTTATCAGTTATCAGTTATCACTTTGGATATCTTCATTGCACTCCGGACAGGTCCATAGGTGGTCAGATCCTCCCCCTCCCCCACTCAGCATATGCATCAGCGCCCGGTGGCTAATTGTGCCAGTTCTGTGCTGATTGACGATGCACCTCGTTTTCTCAATGTACCTCTCATGTCTGGCCGTGCCAATTCTTACTCCCAAGTCTTTCATCCTGGACAGCGATGTGGATTCACTGACGTCAAAGTCCTCTGTTCTCGACATATCTTTAAGGACGTTAATAACATCGGCATGATCCATAGGCTGCCATCTGCAGGGGGTGCATAGCCAGCCAGCTTATCAGCTCGTTCATTTCCCTCGACTCCCGCATGTCCCGGGACAAAGATGAAGGTGACTTTACTCTGAGAAAATATTACTAGCAAGATTGCACTAACGTCTCATGTCAACAAGCCTAAACAGCCGTATGTAACATGCAACGACTGCTATAGTCTGTGTAGCATAATTGCTAACCACCATTATTCAGTTGACAAGCCTTCAAGCCAAGAAGAGGAAACAATATAAAACAATTGACTACACAACCGCAAACTGAAACTAGGACTTAAAACTTAACATCGAAACTGGAACTGCATAAGTGACAGATGACGTGGATTCTTGGAAGTATTTCATCAGCCAATGCTTAAAAAACCATTGGATAGGAGGAGACATGTGACACCGCTTTCGCGCCAACGCCTGTTTAGCATATGTTAATATTTCATCAGAATATGGTAAGCCCGCACTTTTTCTGCAACCAGCCTGATGAACAGACGTGGACAGCTGGTGTGACCAAATTTTCAAACATGGGACTGCAGAGTGTCTAGATCCGAGGTAAGCTTGTAATTCCCGAGATTAGACTAAGAACCCGATGTATCAGGTATCAAGTAATGGTATCCAGTGTTTGTAATGTCAATTGAAATGTATTATTATTAATTAAAACCTCTGAAATGTAAAAATGCTCGACTGTAGATTCTGACGACGCAGAGCCGTTCCCGGGCAAACTGACACTCTAATACTCTCTTCGATGAAACTGCAATCTCTGATATTCTTAAAGATAATTATTAACTTTAAGAAGTGCATTATACTACTCCATTCTATTCTGAACAACTGTACGAAGTGATGATTCTAAAGCAATCTTGTGCATTTCAGCAGAAACACTGATAAAAAATGCTATCACTATCTACAGCTAAAATGACAGTTCGTGTACTAGAATAAGTGCCTTGTTTTAAAACAGACTTATCTATGTCTATTTTCAATTTAGAAAGTTGAAAGGGAAATCAAATCTTCCATTTCTGCTTCATCTATAGAGGAAATAGGGTTTAATGGAATAAATATTTATATTTATGTCAAATTTAATTAGATAAGGGCACACATGAATTGCATTACATGAGAAAGTTGTGCTTCGCGGAACACCATCACGCGAAGTGAACTTAACTCATTAATCAACATAACTTAAAAAACAACACTCAACACCACAACAACAACAGATAATGGGAGAGAGTTATTAGACACAGAAGAAGAAGAAGTTAATTGGGAAAACACAGAGAATTATTTATACACACTATAAACACCATTGAGTGGAAGAAATGTTATAAATGTATGTCATTTATTTACATGCATCTTGACACATTCTCACTCTTGTCACTGTCTTACTGTACACGTTCACTGACCCCAGGTCAAATGAGAACTTACATACAGCAGGAACCAGTTGATACAAGGCGTACACAGTGTGATAAACTCTGACCACCCCAAATTAACCCAACACTAGATTAGAGAAAAAAGGAGGGGAGGGGAACTAGTTCCTACTTCAGGAATTTAGATTTCTTCCGACCTACTTCTAGAATATTGTATTGGGAAGATTGTATATATTTATGTGAATTTTAAACAGTGATCTTGGTGGCTACCAACAACCACCCAACACATCAGCAAACTAACCACCTAAATCAGACCTGAAAGAGGGAAGCCGAGAGAAAGAGATGAACCACAAGTGAGATGGAAGATGACTTGGCCATGAGCAAAGTATGGGGAGGCCTTCAGAGGAGCTATACGGGCAGACCTGAAGTGGATCCATCAGTCAATGGACCCTGGCTTACTTAATATCCCAGTCACCAGGTTACCTTTCTAATTGGTACACACCACACCCAATTTCAGGAAACTGATATTTAATTGTTGATTCATCATCTTCACACTTAACATGTACAACATCAAAATGTTTACTATGTTTTCACACTTGTTGACCTCTCATGTATTGATGCTTGTTTATTGATGGTCTGTGACAATGGTCCAATATGCAATTTTTCTAATATATCTTGTGTAAATCACAATAGAGATGTGTGTACTGGCCAGAAGGCTCAGGCCCAGTCAATAAATGATTAACATGAATTGACCTTCTGTTAATTTATCAGTTCAAACCTATCTGTGATTCACCAGCTTCTTTGTACATCATGTTGTCAGGATCTAATTGTGATTGATTATGTGTTTGATTGTTTAAAAACAAATTAACTCTTCATGACTTACTGAATGGGGAAATAAAAAGACTCTTGGTCTATCAGCTGCTCAACATCCAGGTTTTCTTAACATAAATCAGGCTGAGAGAATTCTCCAAGCTTTCCTCAGATTTGATAACAAGAAAAAAAGGGGTCTCCAGAGCTATAAGAATCATTGGAGAAGGGGCAGATTCCCAGTTAGTAATTACCATTCTCACCAGGGCCATAATCTATATCTCCTAGACTACTTAATAGAACGAGGCCTGCAGATAACTCGAGGGTCATATTCTGGGGTTATTGAAGATAGAAAAGGAGGGGGCCCAACTTCTTTTGTTAGAAATGGGGCATGCACCAAAGTGATCTCCTACTCCCTTCAGAATATATGACAGTCTGTTCAGAAAAGAATGCCTTCATTCACGATCAATTTTTATGAAAACTGTCAGTTGCATCATTATGCAAGTTTTTCTGCCATCTTATATTTACCCCCACCCAAGAAATATGTCTTTGATTGGTCCAAAGGCAACCAATGTGGCTCGATTAGCCGTGTGGTAGTGTGGGTGTTAAAGCACGCTTACGTTAGGGTCTGTGAACGTGCAAGAGTATTGCGAGAGCTGTGCAAGTTTATGAATTGATTTATGTAAATATTATCATAATGATATATGAACATTAAAATCGGTAACGATGTACTTATGATTGCATGCCTCATCTGTACTCGCACCATCTGCCTGTCTGAACGCACTACATAAACCCCTAGAGACGTTGACATGGGCATTGATCGACGTCTAGTCCAAATACACTATGTCATATTTTTCTATGCGCATTTCCCTTATTTCACGCAGGTATCTGCTTTTTATGGCTCCTAAATGCAGTTGCTTGCAAAGGATATTTCTACTTCATTTGAACTTTCTAAAAGTGAAGCCTAATGTCCTTATAATTTTCCACAAAGTTGTTTTGGATAGCTCTATGTTATTGTTCTTTCTCAACCAGACCCTAAGTTTTCTTACAGTCACTGTTTCTTTGGCATCCAGCATTTTTATAATAGCTCGCCTTATGACATCCTTGTCAAAGCTGTCTACAATTGTCTTTCTACCTACCGTTTGCTTATTGCGTGTTGGTTCCATTCAAGACTCTTGCACCCATCGACGAAATGACCGTTTACTCAAACCCAATGCGTGCACTGTTCTTTTTTCGGGATTTATAACAGTATGAATATGAAACAGTTTCTTGCGATCAGTTTCTTGGCAAAAATATGTGTACAACTTCATAGCGATGCTTTGAAGTGTACACAATTTCACAATCAATCCCATTCATCAATACTCACAAATTCCGATGTTTGCGATAAATGGTAAGATTCATGAAATAATCACGTTTCGCGAAAGGACCCACAATACGACGACACCTATGAACACTCACATTTAACTGCGCGCCGTTTGTGCCAAACGTGTCCACGAGGAAATTTTGAAAAGAAAGCGAGAATGTGTCTTGGTGAAGGTGTAATACATTTTAAAATGTGGACTTAATCTCTGACCCGTAAATTATATACCGCATATAAACAAACATTGAAATCTGCTGTACAATCTCAAGAATCAAATGTTGTTTTAATGGGTTGACATAATGATAAGGTTATATGCTAACTTTATCATTTTCCCGCAGTTGGTTACTGAGATATGGAATTTTATATAGGGGCAGACAAAAGTAAACAGACTATAGCAACGGAGCTCAGTTGTTATAAGTTAATTTAGTACTTTATTATATTATACGTAGGCGTATTTGACACCAGTCTAGTTCGGAAAACAATGGCAAACTACTGAACGTAAACTTAACAAGAATCCACAAACAGCCAAAAGATGTTTTAGTTGACTGCGACGCCCTGTAAAGGATCCGCAACTTCTTCTTCTTTTTTCGTTCGCCTGAAATATGTCTATAACTGCAATGTTGTCTCTTGTATGAATCTAACAGTCCTTTTTAGTTCATTCAGCGGTCCATAGAGTTTATCTTCCACTGTTGTCTCTCTAGGCCAGAAGGTTCGCCTGGATATGTTGTAGTTTGGGCAATCCTGGAGTATGTGCTCTGCTGTCTGCGACGCCAAACCACATGTGCACATGGCTGAGTCACCAATCTTGAATTTTGTATACATGTGGTTGCGTAATCTATTGTGTCCTGTTCTGAGGCGCAGAAGAATGACCTGTTCTGGTCTGTCCATAACGTGGTAGTCGTCTTGAGTAAGGTTTGGTGGCCTTCTGACTGATTTGATCATTCTTTTCTTTTGGTGGTATGTAATAGGCACATCTGGTTGTTCTTCTTGTGCTCCTTCCTTAGCCAATCGATCAGCTCTGTCGTTTCCGGGGATTCCACAGTGGGATGGTATCCACTGTATGGTGATCTTACGCTGACTGCTAAGTTCAGAAAGTAGTGTCCTCAGAACTGGCAATTTCCCAGACAGGAGCGCCTCTATTACGGATTTTGCATCTGTCAATATCACCACAGGTTGTGTACCATGGCTGGTATTTTGTAATTTCTCTGTGGCTATCTTGATTGCCTCAATTTCAGCATCATAATTATGGCAGTACTTTCCTGTTGGAATTCTGGCCGTGTCTCTAGTATTATTTGGGTATTCTATGTACACTCCCGCTCCTCCATTTCGAACAGCATTTTGTGCTGACCC
Source organism: Cepaea nemoralis (assembly GCA_014155875.1). Lineage (NCBI taxonomy): Eukaryota > Metazoa > Mollusca > Gastropoda > Stylommatophora > Helicidae > Cepaea > Cepaea nemoralis. The sequence continues at coordinate 19,625 of JACEFZ010005078.1, read as the reverse complement.
ATCTGTGTAGACTCGGATCCAGAGGTCCTGTGGGTATTCGTCATCAAGGAAGCTGAGAGTGGCTGTTCTGCGCTGTACACTGTTCTGTTCTTCCTTGTCAAATATTCCTCTCACTTTTGACTGGATTTGTAGCGATATTCTATGTTCATCTTTCCACGGGGTTCGCTCTGGAATAGTTGTCAGGGGGATATCAACTGTGGGAAGATCGATGGTTTCTCTGCAGAGTTGTTTGGCCTGGTGGATGAAACTACTTCTTTTCAACCGCCCCATAGCTAAGTTTTCAAATCTGTTCTTCATAGGGTGGCCTGGCAAGCTGAGAAACTTTTCTGCTTGTATTAGTGTTTTTGTATCTCTGCGCTCTCTTAAAGCTTGTGTCCTCCCCATTTTCTCCATTGCTACTATAGGGGTTGATCTCATCCCTCCTGTTATGACTCTAAGAGCTTGATTTTGCACCTTGTCCAGCTCCTGCAATGTAGTTTTTGATGCCGAACACCACGCAGTTGACCCGTATTCCAAGTGTGGTCGTATGCTCTGTTGGTAAACTTTGCTAAGTATTTTCCCACTGGCTCCCCAAGTGGTTCCAGTTAGCTTTCTCAGGATGGCAATTTTCCTTCTGGCTTTTGCTACTGCTTTTTTAATGTGTTTTCTCCATGTCAGCCTGTCGTCGAATGTTACACCAAGGTATGTTGGTTCCTTATCTTCTCTTAGGGGTGTTCCATTTATCTGAATGCTCCCTGCCTTTTGTTTCGGAGAAAGGGTAAATAGAGTGGTGCTGCACTTGTCAGTGTTTATGCTGATACACCATCTATCCGCCCATGCAACAAATGTATCTACAGCTCTTTGTAGCAATATGGTGGACACTGATGCATGTTCATTTACGCTCCACAAAACCAGGTCATCAGCGTACATTGCCGCTTTAATTCCATTGGGTAGATTAGCACCAAGATCATTGATGAAGATTAGAAAAAGTGTTGGGGACAGGACTCCGCCCTGGGGAACACCGTGACGCAATAGTACTTTCTTGCTCTTGAGACCGTCTATCTGTACTCGGGCTCTTCTGTTGTGCAAGTATGCTTTCACCCATTTGTACATTCTTCCATTGACTTTACAGTTTCTCAGTTTCTTCATCAGACCTTCTTTCCAGACTTTGTCAAAGGCTTTCTTCAGATCTATCCAAGCCGCAAGTACCAGCTTCTTCTCTTGGAATGCATCCTCAACTTCTTGAGAGAGGTAGGTTGTCTGATCTTCCGTAGAGTAGCACTGCCTAAAGGCAGCCTGTTGTGGCACAAGGATGTTTTCACTTTCAATGTACCACTGTAGTCTGTGATTGATGACGCGTTCCATTGTTTTGCAGAGACAACTGGTGAGGCTAATGGGTCTGTAGCTGGAGGCAATGGAACTGTCTTTCCCAGATTTTAGGAGGGGTATCATGATTGCTTCTCTCCAGACTTGTGGAACACTGCCTAAGGTCCATGTATTATTAAAGATCTGTAGCAGCTTTGCTTTGGCCTCTGTTCCTAGGTTCCTGATCATTTCATTGGAGATACCATCAGCTCCTGGTGATTTTCTCATTTTCAGTTTTGAAATGGCTAGCTCCAGTTCACTGAATGTGATAGGTGTCTCCATAACCTCATGTACAATTTCCTTCTGTCCTGTATTTTGCCATTTCTCTCGAATATCCTGTTGTTTCTCTGGACTAATTTCAATATTGTTATCTTGTGCGAATGAGTCCGCAAAATGGTCAGCTGCTTGCTTTCCTGTTAATATGTTTCCGTCTTTATGTAGCGCAATTTTTGAGTTTCTCCATGTGCCCTCATCGTTAAGCTGTTTTATTAGCCTCCATAACTTCCTTGTGTCTTTTTCAAAGTTCAGTGACTCTGTTTTCTCCTGCCAGCTTTTCCGTCTAGCCTGCAGTTGGGCCCTTTGAAATTTGGCTTTTGCGTGCTGATATTTATTGTGGTGCTCTTGGCTGGGATTGGCCTCTGCTTGTTTTCTACATATATCCACATCATTATGCAATTGTTCCAGTTCACTATTCCAGTAGGGTTTATAATGTTTACGGGCTCCTCTTGGTATTGTTTCTCGTGCTGCCTGTAGTATGCATTTCCCAAACTCTTCAACTACTTTATTTATGTCCTTCTCAGTGTTCAGGTTTCTAACCAGTATGCTAGTGCGATGCTTGTACATTGCCCAGTCTGCTTTCTTGTAGTTCCACCTCGAGATGGTGCTGCTTTCACTTACAAGCTCATATTCTACAGTTAGAAAGACTGGCCGATGGTAACTGCCACCAAGTTGTTTCCCAACAATTCGTGTAATGTTCCACTCCAGGTCTGGTGAATAAAACGCCAGGTCAGGTGTAGTTGTAGAGTGCCATGATCTCGAGTAGAAGGTATGTGGGTCAGACGGCTTGTTAATCAGGATGAATCTATTCTCATCCTGCCAATCTTCCAATCTCTCTCCTCTCTGGTCTATGTGATCATAGCCCCAGCTCTGCGAATGGCTGTTGAAGTCGCCACACACAATCATTTTTCCTTTTAATGGTAGTGTGTCCAGTGCCTGTGGGCGGTCATTTGGACAGTAGTAATTGATCAGGTGAAAGTCTGTATTGTCTGTCTTAAGTTTAAGTGCCTGATACTCAGCCCCTTCCATGTGAACTTCAATTTGGGAAGCAGGAATGTTGTTTTTGACAAGAGTCAGTATCCCACCCTTTCGCCTGTCCTTTCGGTCAGATCGGTAACACTGGTAGCCTCTGATTTTGAAGGCTATATTTTCGTTCAGGTGAGTTTCTTGCAAGCAACATACACTTACATTTTCATTGGCCAAGATGTTTTCTAGTTCTATTCTTTTTTTGGTGATACCCTCTGCATTCCAGTGCATTATTTTAAGTCTTTGTTTGGTACGGCCAGACGGTCTATTGTCAGGCCCTCTGGCTCCGCTGGACATCTGAGAAGGACCTCCCTTATTTGTGGTTAGACCCTTACGAGGCATATGGCCCGGCACTGCACCTGTCTGTGGGACCAGAGCAGGGCGAGCACCATAACATGTAGCAGTTGTCGACATAATTCACGGCATTATTGCGTGGCAGCCTGATTTCTGTGGTGCGCCTCCTGGCTGGCTGCCTCCGTCTTCAGCACCTATCCTTTGCAAGAGTAGACTATGGCAGGGCTAGGATCGACTAGCCTCTCCCAGGAGGGGTGAAAAGTGAAAATTAGTAGCCTGCCGATGATCCGCAGACTACACATGTCAACCCCACCTCCACGTGGTGCAGACTGGGAAACCATGACCGCGAGGTCATGGGCTAACGGGGATATGGCTCGCCATAGGGGATGGACTCCCTATGGTCAGATTTTTGTCCTAAACCCGCGACTGGCCTAGCAAGCCGGCAGGGGATCTTCATACTGCTTGTAGAAAAAACTAAGAAGTATAAAAGGACTGAATTTTATTAGAAGGCAGCAAGTCAAATGGTTTGGCCATGCAAGCAGGTTACCAACTACCAGTAAACCACAATAAGCAATGATGTGTTGTTGTTGTTGTTGTTTGTCCATCAAGAATGATGATGACCATTCATTCCATCCAGTGGCGTTGAAAGTATGGAGCCATGAGTTCTAAGATGGCTGATGAGGCCTATTGTGGCTCGAAATGTTCTTTGACAATGTGGACAATGAATGCTTGACGTTTCTGGAGGAGGATTTTCTGCAGTGGTTTTTCTGTTCTGTCTTTTCTTCACAGCTCTTGCAGTCCTGGTTGCCTCACAAGTGACTGCACTCTTGCGTAATAATGCACACCACGAATTTCGGTCTCTGGCTGCAGTGTCCCAGGTGTCATGATGAATTCCAAAAGCATTAAGTGAGATTTTCAGAGTGTCTTTAAAACGTTTCCTCTGGCCGCCTTTGGAGCGTTTACCACAACGCAACTCCCCGTAAAAAATTCGTTTAGGGAGCATGTGAAATGGCATGCGAGTCAAGTGACCAGCCCAGCGAATCCGATTCTTCATCAGTAGAGTGTGGATACTGGGCATGGACGCTCTTTCTAGGGCTACAGTGTCTGGGATCTTGTCTCGCCATTTAATCTTCAGTAACTTCCTAAGGCAGACTGTGTGGAAGTGGTTTAATTTCCTAGCGTGTCGCTGATAAACAGTCCAGGTTTCACAAGCATATAGCAGTGTGGATAACACAACTGCTTTGTAGACTTTCAGATTTGTTTGCAGGCTTATTCCAGTTCTGTCCCATACATTCTTGTACAGTCTGCCAAAGGCCGTGCTGGCCTTGGAGATTCTTGCATTCACTTCATCATCAATTGTGGCAGCTTGTGACACAGTGCTGCCAAGATAGGTGAATGTGTCCACAACACTTAGACTATGACCATTCACTTTGATATTCGGCACAGTGTGATTATTCCCTGGAGCTGGCTGGTACATAACTACAGTCTTCTCCAAATTGATATTGAGCCCAAAGTTGGCACAGGCATGTGAGAAAGCTGAAACATTATGTTGCATGTCCGCCTCTGAGTTGGCGTATAGAGCGCAATCATCAGCAAACAGGAGCTCTCTGACGGTGTCGCTGTCAATTTTGGTTTTAGCTTTCAGCCTTCTGAGATTGAATAACTTTCCATCCATGCGGTAGTTGTTGTCTATTCCAATGTCGTTGTTCTCAAAGACATTCGTCAACATAGCTGAAAACATGAGGCTGAATAATGTTGGTACCAGGACACATCCTTGCTTCACTCCATTGGTGACAGAAAAGGGCTCAGACAGTTCACCATTTTCCTGTACTCTTGCCTGCATGCCATCATGAAATAGCCGCACTATTTGGACAAACTTTCGTGGACAGCAATATTTTGCCATAATCTTCCACAGTCCTTCTCTGCTGACTGTATCAAAAGCCTTGGTAAGGTCAATGAAAGTGGAGAACATTTCGCAGTTCTGTTCCTGACATTTCTCTTGTCAATGAAAGTGGAGAACATTTCGCAGTTCTGTTCCTGACATTTCTCTTGCAGCTGCCTTGCAGCGAAAATCATGTCAACAGTTCCACTTTCTTTTCTGAAGCCACACTGGCTCTCGGGAAGAAGACCTTGATCGAGGTCATATCTCGAAGCAATAATGTACAGATTAGAGGGAAGCAGAAGAAGAGGCCGACCACGTAAGAGATGGAAGCAGGGAATAACAGAGTCCATAGGAATATCGATATATGAAGCCCGCATGAGGGCACTATCCCGCTATTTATACTTCACCTCGACACCGCAAGGTATAAGAGGAACATGATGAGATGAAATGAGACGAAGAGAACATGCTTATTCTTCTAGATATCAACCTGCGAGGGCTGGACGACACGTTGATACGCCTAGCTGTCGTGTCTTACTTTAAAGTGTCGTCCCTGGAGTGAGGGGAGTCAACACCCACATTATATTTTACCCCCTTATCAATATCCTGGAGATATCCAGCAGACTCCGTCCACAACACTCCCTCAATCTGAAGACACCTTCTTCTCACTCTTGCTCACCCCTGGATCATTCCCCCTCTTATTCTTCCCCAACGCAACATATTCAACAACTCTTGCTTCTAAAAATTAATAAAGATTAATTTATTAAAAGAAAAGTGTAATGTACGTGAGACGTGTATGCGAAGAAAATGTGTGTTGTGTATTCTAATGTAAATGTAGAGGTCAGACTACAAAGTTCATGATCAGAGTCCACTCATCATGGCAAGGATTACACGACATCACAAGAATCAGCACAATGGACCTCACCAAATGCCGCGTCTCTCCCGCCAGACATGTCCTCCTCCAGGAGCTTTGATAACCATGAGGTCTGATTCCCATTCAAATCTACAGTCTGGGAATGATACTATTTTTGTTCCTAACAAAAATAACTGTTCCTAATAGTTTATAGAAAACTGAGACCACACAATTCCTGCCCAGTGAAAAGTGGAACACGGTCCCATGAACATGACGTTTTTCCTTCTTGCGAAATGTTCTACAGTTTTCACTCTTAAAACAGTCATTGTATCTAGACTAAAATAGATCTCTTAATTTTCTAGATAACGTCTTAATGTTATGATGTCTTTGATACGTGGAACAACCACTCTCCAATGGTTTGGTTTCATGTAATGTGAACATCCATCCCTACTGTTCTAGTAATAAGTGGACTGAACATCCATCATCACTGGTATATTCACGAATGGTATGAAAATCAAAACCCATTACTATGTTGCTATCCACAGGTAGTGTGAAATCTTCTTAGTAATGTTCTCAATATTTATCCTGTGGGATACTTATACCTATTCAGCTCCACCGAGCAATGTTTATCAACTTCTTCTAGCATAGGCCCATTGAGAAAGTTGCTGGCCAATCTTCCTGCACCAAAAACTATCCGGGATCTGATTTTTCAATGGTTCTGTGTTCTTCATCCCAACCAGAGGGAACCTGTAAAATATATAACACAACTGGTGATAGCCTCCCCGTCACTGATCCTATTAGATGATCGTGGGCCATCGGCCTTGCTCAGAAAAATACAGTGAACCTAACTCTGTCAGGGACAGATGAACTCAACACATTGGTTTTCATCAGGCCAAGACAAGAAAGAAAGAAAAAAAAGAATGCGGAACCCCGCCCACCAGGGAGCACCCACTGGAAGATCCCAATTATCCTCCATTACTCAATTCTCAACTAGTAGAGCTTATCAACACTTCACTACTCTATTTTCAACTAACAGAGCTAATCATCACTTCACTACTCTAGCTAGTTTCAACCATGCTACTGCCTAAATTAATTAGGACTAATTATACAATATGAACTACCTTAGGCAACACCGCAGTTCTACTAAATCACATCTACATTTGCCATGACAGGCACGTGTAAAATTAAATCCACTTAATTCGCACACGGTAGACATTATTACAATCCATAACTGCAGTGCCAAAGCACTTCTGCCTAAATCAACTGTCTGAGTTACACTGTGTCACCCAATCATGTTTTTGTCAAGAGCCTTGAATTGTTCACGTGACGTTCCTTTGATGTCAATACATCAGATGGTTTCAGGGCAGATTATCTCCAGAATCTTATCTCCCTTGTGTTTAATCAATGTCAGAGTTGTCTTTTCTTGTTTTGACACCCAAAACAAACTCGCGTTTCTGCATTGTCTGAATCCGCGTCTCAACAACAAGCCGCCAATTCGTTTTGATGTCGGAAACTTCTCAAGGTCTCCCGACCTTTCCTATCTGCCGACTAGAAGTAAACAGTTGCAGCTGCGAACTCAGACGTTTTTTCTGTACCGATTAAAAACAAATGTGGCCTTGAAAACACGTCGTGAACAAGACTGTCTGTATCATCATCATCTGGTTAATCCACTGTAATTTTCATGACACTAGCACGATGATGTCCACTTTACAAAGGTAGGGAAGTATATCTGCATAGGTGATTTAGGCGCCGCGCTGGCGCAGTGACTAACAAGCAGTCTTGCCGTCTCAATAATCGTGGGTTTGAATCATAACGAAAATGTGTAGTAACGATTTACCTGAATTCCCGGATAGACTCTGCTCACAATGGTGCTAAAAGGTGCCTTAGGGGGTAAAGGCGACTAGTGTAAGGATGGCCGCATCATAACTAAGATCTCCACCAGTACATGGTTTGAACCATGGGCCTCATACGCCTTGAGGTGTGTACATGGATCATCACTTGATATGTGAAACTATAGGACGTTAGTAGAGGAGAGTGCTATGGAGAGGTATAACTCCATTCCTGGCCTTAACTGGCCTCGGAATTAAAGCGAGAGGTAGCAGTTACGGGTTATAAGTCCTTGGCAAATGGCGTAGACATGGAGCGCCACGGGTTGCCTCTGGCAATGGAGTTGCCACTGATCAGTTACCGCCCGCCTAGAGCTGGTCACATCTTGGCCAATTGGGTGCTGATCCACCACAGTCTGCCTGTTAAATGGGTGCTTGGGACTAGGACAAAATCTGATTCGCAAGCTGTAAAACCAATGCACCAAGTATTACTATAAAGAAAAATAGAACCCTCAAGCTACGACTTGCAACATGGAACGTAAGAATCATGTGTCCAGGATTGCCCATTGACCTGACGAATATTACCGATGGCTGTGATTGATGCCGAGCTAAATCGTCTTAACATATATATTGCTGACCTGTGGGAATCTTGCCTAGCTGAGGAAAAGTCACTCAGAGAAAACAAGTAGACATTTATTTGGAAAGGTAGAGGGTAGGAAGTAAACAGACAACATGTAGTGGGTTTATGGCACTGTGGATCATAAGAGGCAGGACTGGCTTGCGGTAAACAGTCAGAAAAAGAGTCAGGGGTCTGCGTGGTCTGGAGGTATGGTGTCCGCCTCGAGTGCTGGAGGTCCCGGGTTCATCCCCCGGTGAGGACGGGATTTTTTTCACGCGGACTTCTAGTAATAAAATGTCCCCTGGTCTCTGGGTTGTGAGATCGGACGCCCGTGTGTATTGTTGCACACTTAAAAAAATCCCTTGGCAGTTGGAAATCGAGAAAGAGTAGCCTAACGGCGCAGTCCGGGCAAAGTTTCGAGTTAAAAAAAAATATACCCAAAATATTTCAGGATCCTCGCCGGTGCTACGGAGTTCGTGCACTGAGCTGTGTTTCTCCAGACTCAGTTTTTAGTTAGGAGAACGGAGCACTTATGTGTTACACCCGTGTGCCGTGATGTTGATCCGTCGACAAGACTAGACTAGACTAAACAGTCAGACACTGCAGCCCTTGATTGATAAAAAGAAGATAGCTCTCTTAAGAAACAACAAAAGAACAACGCGAAACATTTTCAGTGAGCTGAAGCAAGCTAGGAAGGATGTGCAAAAGGTTGCCAGGCAGTGTGCAAACGACTATTGGATCAAGTTATACGAGTACATTCAAAATCCGAGTGATAAGGGAAACATCAGAAGCATGTATAAAGGGATAAGGAAGGTATTTGGTACAATGATAATAAGAAGTAACCACTGAAAACCTTGACTGGCGAAATCATCACCGATAAGAAACAACAGATGGATAGATGGGTAGAGCACTATTTGGAGCATTACTAAAGCTAGAAAAAACTAGCGGATGATGCCTTAAAACGGCATGGAGGATCTGCCAACTCTTGACCACCTTGACACACTTCTTAACATAATAGAAGTTAGTGTGCTATTAGTGAACGTGCATCTGGTAAGGTTCCAGGTCAGGATGGGATTCCAATAGAAGTTATCAGGAATGGGCAAGACACACTAACTCTACAGATCCACCAGCTAATAGAGCTATGCTGGCGAAAAGGACAATTCCCGCAGGATTTCAAAGATTCAAGCATCATACACTGTACAAGAACAAGATGGATCGGATTGACTGTAACAAATATAGTGGTATCTCACTTCTTTGTATCGTATAGAAAGTGTTTGCCAGAATTAATCTGCGCAGACTTCAAGTCCTGGGAGATCACGTCTACCTCGAACTACAGTGCGACTTTCAACGGAACCGTCTACCATTGATATGATATTCACATTGCGACAAATGCAATAAAAATGCCATGCTACAGATTCAACCACTGTTTATTGCCTTCATCGACCTCATAAAGGCATTTGATTTGATCAGTTGTGAAAGTCTGTTCAAGGCAGTAAAGACGATTGTCTGCCCACCAACTATTCTGCCCATTGTGAAATCGCTCCACACAGGCATGAAGGGTATAATCAAGTTTGATGGTGGAAAAATTAAGAATGGAGTTAAGCAAGGTTGTGTACTAGCTCCCACCCTCATTGGAATACACTTTTAACTTCTACTGAAATATGCCTTTCGTGATCAGGATTGTGGTATATATATATTCACTCACGCTCAGATGACACGACAAACTAATAAGACCATGACGCAACAGGCGACACGGAAGTATGGACTCCGGTGACAAACTGCCTAGCATGTTACGATGTCTGAAAGTGTCACGTATTAAGCGGGAACCAGTCCTGATCGATGCGGAAGCTGATTTACCATGGGTTGCCAAATAAACTATCCGGTAAACTGAATCGAGTGTGTTGTGACGTAATGTGTCACCTGTGATCCACCTGAGAGAAAGTGTGCCAATTGTTGTTTTGTGACAGCGAGTCATCTTCCAACATCTACAACGATAACGATAAAGCACCCATCAAACTTTGTTATACCCGTCATGCCTGTGTGGAACGATTTCACAATAGGCAGAAGAGTTGGTGGGCAGCCAATCTTCTTTAGTGCCTTGAACAGACCCTCACGACTGACCAAGTCGAATGCCTTTGTGAGGTCGATGAAGGCATAAACAGTGGTTGATTCTGTTCACGGCATTTTTCTTGCATTTGTCACAATGAGAATATCATATCAATGGTAGACCGGTTCCGTTAAAAGCCACACTGTGATTCTTTGTAGACCTGATCTCCAAGGACTTGAAGTCTGCGCATAAAGTATATGACAAATACTTTCCCAACGATACGCAGAAGTGAGATATCACTATAGTTGTTAGTCACTACGATCCTCCTTGTTCGTGTACAATGCAATGATGCTTGAATCGTTTAATGTTGAGGTGAATTCAGAACCGACATCACTGCACAGGACATTCCCATATGTGCTCTGTCCCCGCGTTCAACAGCCAGCGAAGAGTCATACTACTAATCGTTCCCACCGCATTCTGTTTTAAAGTTCTCCTGGTCTTCCCTCTCAGTTTTGAGATTCTTCCAGAACCCCTGCAGTTCCCCGGCAATCTAATTCTTTCTATATATGCGTTCTCAATCTGTCCCCACGCCTTCTTCACCTGGTTCCATAAGCGCAAGACCACCTCCCGCTTGTCTATAGGTAATCTACCACCAAGAGGTGCATTCCTTGCCACCCTATCAGCCTGTTCATTCCCCGAGGGAGTACCACACAACCGATGCCTTGTCTGTGTTTATGACGGCCCCTGAGTCCCTGCACCGCTGCGCCACTCTGTTTACTGCCATCTGTAAGTCTTCAGCCAACTGGCCCTGTCTCTGCCTCGTCTGTACACCAGCACATCATCTGCAAATGGCAAGATTCTACCCACACCCGGTGTCTCAATAGCTTCGATTTTGCTGGTGTATATCTTAAAGAGCACTTGGGACATAGCAGATCCCTATGGCAACCCAGGTGTAATAGTACAGGGGTAGAAGTCTAGGAACCCATGCGCAGTGCAACCTTACGCTCAAAGAGGACTGCTGTGACCCATCTGAAATGGAAAGGGCGGACCTCCATGTCCAACAGTATATAATCAACCGATCATACCTAACCCTGTTATACTCATCCTCCAGGTCAAGAGCTACCGCAGCTGTCTCTTGTGTATCCTGGAAGCCCTCGTAAACATCAAATGCAAAGGTTACCGCATTGGCCCAGGTGTCCTTCCCAGGCCGGTAATTTCCTGAGACCTTTGGGAAGCAGATTACGACTTTCCAAATGTCGCTGGAACCTGCGTATCATTTCGAGGACTTTGCCATACGTATTTTGCAGGGTTATGATTCGGTATCCATTATGTCTGGTTTGATCCTTACCTGGCGTTGGGAGTGGAACTAGGTAGCTATGCAGCCAATCGCGGGGTATTTCCGCATTTTCATGCTTAGGTTGAAACAATGAACTATCTCCTCAAAGTCCGAATCATTCATGTTATTCGTATGGGTGTACCTCACCCCATCTGGGCGTGGCGCCATGTCTTTAGCCCTCTTCGAAATCCTGTAGAACTTGTGCATCTCTGGAGCATAGCTCTATTAGCTGGTGGATCTGTAGAGTGAGTGTTTCTTGCCCACTCCTGATAACCTCTATTGGAATCTAATCTTAACCTGCAATCTTGCTAGATGTAAGTTTATTAATAGCACACTTAACATCTGTTATTTTAGGAAGTGTGTCCAAGTGGTCAAGAGTTGGCAGGGCCTTTTTGGCTTTGAGGGCATCACCCGCTAATTTGATCTCGCTGGAGTAAAGCTCAAAATATTGCTCTACCCATCTATCCATCTGCTGTTTCTTATCAGTGATAATTTCTCCAATCAAGGTTTTCCGTGATGCACTTCTTTTTACTATTGGACCACATGCCTTCTTTATCCCTTTATACATACTTCGGATATTTCCCTTATCGCTTGCATTTTGAATGTACTCGCATAACTTGATCTAATAGTCGTTTGAACACTGCATGGCACTCTTTTGCACATCCTTCCTAGCTTGCTATTGCTCATTGAGAGCGTTTGGCGTTGTTCTTTCCCTGTTTTTTTTTTTAAAGATAGCTATCAATCAAGGGCTGCACTGTCTGGCATTTTGCTGCAAAACAGTCCTGCCTCTTATGATCCACAGTGCCGTAAACCCATACCGCTGTTTTATAAAGAGTTTCCTTAAGTTTACCCCACTTTTCACTTGATGTACAATTTTCTGATGTATCAGTGAACGCATCTTCAAGTCGCTGTTGGAACTCAAGAACTTATCAGGATATTGGGTATTAATAATATTAATCCTGGGGTAAATTTGTGTTTAGCCGTGTAGATCCTCTTGGTCTCTGTCCAAACCTTGTAACAATTAAATAATTTCCAGTATCAAAATCAGCACCGTGGTAACTGCGAGTTAATGATGTTTGATTGAAATGTTGTCTCCGTATGATGATGAAGTCTAGCTGATGCCAATGACCTGATCTCGGATGTTTCCATGTAACCTTATGCTGCTCTTTTGTTTTAAAAAAGGGGTTTGTAATACATAGGTAGTTTCTGGTGCAATGCTCCAAAAGCCTTTGCCCTTTGTCATTCATGTAATCGATGTTGTATTTTACAAGGCACACTGATCATAAACTAGAGTCTTTGCCATGACGAGTATTAAAATCACCGAGCATATAAATGTAGTCGGAATTTGGTACTGCCTTGATCACAGAGTCCTACTCCTCATAGAATGAATCCTTCACATCGTCAAATGAATTGAGTGTCGGTACATATGCAGTGATAATGGTGTCAAAACCACAAGTAGTTGGCAAGCACAGGGATACTCATATTTCATTTCCGCAAGCTGGAATTTCAATAATTACCGGTGAATTCTTCACTGCAAAGCCCGCTTCATTTTGTCTTTTTGCTTCCTGCCCTATACCTTTCCACACACACACACACACACACACACACACACACACACACACACACACACACACACACACACAATGTATAATAGTTTTACATGAGTGGCCCTTCCTCAGCGAGGGAAGTTCCCTGCAGGCTAGCAATGTAAATGTTAAGACGATTGAGTTTGGTATCAATAGCAGCCGTTTTTCTCACATCCTCAATATTCGTCAGGTCAGTGGAAAATCCTGGACACATGGTTCTAATATTCCAGGTTACAAGCCGTAGCTTGATGGTTCTACTTTTCGTTTTAGTGCCTGGTGTATTGGTTTTACAGCCTGTGATTCAGATTTTGTTCTAGCCCCAAGCACCTTTTAGAGCAAGCAGGCTTAGACGGATCAGCACCCAATTGGCCGTAGGATGCCCAGCTTGAGGCAGGTGGTAGCTGATCCGTGACGCCTATAGGTGTCTCCCACCGCCAGAGGCCACCCGTGGCACTCGTGTCTACGCCAATTGACAATAATTGTTAACCAGTAACTGCTACCTCACGCTTTGACCCCGAGACAGGTTAAGACCAGGAATGGAGTTATAGCTCTCCATAGCACAAAGCCTGGGCTGAATTGTAGAGACCATGTATTGCCTTATGCAACACGATCCCTCTCTCCGTCTGCCTAGTTCACTCCAGAGGAAAGGTAACATCAATAATCTGGAACAAGACAAGCTGCGGAAGCTGCCAGATCAGCAACGCAATGCTCTAAATGCCCGCCTGTCGGAGCTTTGATCCTGGCCAGTTGTTGACGAAGGCTTAAGACGGGTCTGCCCTGCCATGACATTTAGTCTTTAGGGTGCAATTCCTCGCACCAGGATAAGGCGCCCGAAGCCGTTGGCACAATGTGAGGTGTCGTGTTTGGTCAGCTCTGTCCAACATTCGGCGCTACCAGAAAGCATGTAGTACAGTCTACTGTCATACGGTAGCTCAGTCATATCTGACTTAGACTTGGCACATGTAATTATGTAGAAAAGAGGTAGCGCATTAGCTAGCAATATGGCCCGCCGGAACATTTTCTTTATTGTCCTGGACTCGAAGGTAAACCCAGGCTAGAATAATCATCATGTGCCATGCCGGTAAGCGTGGGCAGTCATGTTTCGCCTTCTTACACGATCACCAGAGTCGTGAATCAGCTCTGTGTTCTTATCCCGTCAATGCCATGTGGTAAAATGGGTACTACAAAATATCATGGAAAGTGAAGTCGACCAGCGTGGTATTTTTACGTTGTCGCGCATTAAGTGCCTTCTGGTCCGTACAAATATAACGTCAGCACCATATGGCCTCAAGGGGTACAACAGGGTTCTTTGCTTCTGTCACACTAAAATATTCAGTCACAGCATTCAGACCTCGCCAGTATATGACAACCTACCACCTCCATGAAAGGGTTCTTTGCTTCTGTCACACTAAAATATTCACACACAGCATTCAGTCCTCGCCAGTGTATGACAACTTACCACCATCATGGTTGTTTGGTTCACCACTAGCCCAGTTTGAGAATGCACTGAAAGTATCCGATGTGCTTGCCCATTCCCAGGTACCCTCGTGCAATTTGTCATCCCCGCCAAGCCACATACAATAGACTGAAATTGGAAGCATGTATAACAATATATTTGATTAGTAGGATTAAAGAGGACTGGTGTTATTGCATCTGGTTTTATCCCCCATGGCTCGGTCTCTTTCTGCAGGGGTGCCTGCTACAGAGAATGAACTCCGTAGCTCCAGCAACGACTCCCAGGAGCCTCCGAGAAAATTGAACTCTTGAACCGAATAACGGAGTCCGGAATCGAACTCACAACCTTCGAAGAGCAAGGCAAGTGATTTAACCACTTTGCAAGGGAGTCCCACGGATAACTTGTTTAGCAAGTATTGATATCAATATATGAAGTTCATACACATTGTCTGTATCACTTGCACATGACAGGTTCTCCACATGAAAACTGCGATAAGAATTCAGTTCTCACAATCGTACAAGTTGAGTTGTTGAGATGAGTCAAGAAACGACATCACTGCACTCAGGACATTCCCATACGTGCTCCGTCCCCTCGTTCAACAGCCACCGAAGAGTCATACTACTAATCGTTCCCACCGCTATCTGATTAAATGTTCTCCTGGTCTTCCCTCTCAGTTTTGAGATTCTTCCAGAACCCCTGCTGATCCCCCGCAATCTCATTCTTTCCACATATGGGTTCTCAATCTGTTCCTCCACCTTCTCCACCTGGTCCCGAAAGCGTACCACCACCTCCCCCTTGTCCATAGGCAAGATACCACCAAGAGGTGCCTTCCCTGCTAGCCTATCAGCCTGTTCATTCCCTCGTACACCCGCATGGCCAGGGCAAAATATCCATACAATTCTCACAATCTGTGACCTCTGAAGCCAAGAGAGCCATTCCACAGGAAACATTCCTTTCTCCACATTGCTAAGCAAATTCTTTGACTCCGTAATGAACCTCAACGTGTTGCAGTAGTACAATCGTACAAAAGAATAGAAATGTGTTTAGTTTAATTTTCATACTTGCAAGAATACATTCTGCGTTGCCAGGGTTGGTGAGGACACTCTTATCGTGATCGCAGGTACATGAACTTTTGTTATAATATATAGTTGAGAAGGAGGAGGAAGAACAAGAAGAACAAGAATAAGAACTAAAAGATAGGGAAGAATAAGAACAGCATCAACAAGAAAAACAACACCAAGAACACCAACAAGAACAAGAACAACACAAAGAACAACAAGAACAAGAAAAACAACAACAAGAAAAACAACAAGAAAAACAACAACAAGAAGAACATCAATATTAACAACAACAAAACATTAAAAACACCAATAAAAAATAGAACAAGAACAACAGGAACAAGAACAACGAGAGGAAGAAAAGAACAATAACAAGAATAACAATAATAAGAACAACAAGACCAAGAACAATAACAAGAACGATAAGAACAAGAAAAACAACAAGAAAACAACAAAAAGAACAAGAACAACAATAACAAGAATAAAAACAATACCAAGAACAACAAGAACAAGAACAACACAAAGAACAACAAGAGCAAGAACAATAACTAGAACAACAACAACAATAACACCACCATGAACAACAACAAGAAGAAAAAGAACAACACCATGAACACCAACAAGAACAACAAAAAGAACAAGAACAACAACAAGAAAAATAACAATAAGAACAATAACATGACCAAGAAAAACAGAGCAAGAACAAAAAGAACAAGAACCAAAAGAAGAAAAAGAAATACATGAAGAAGAACATCAAGAACAAGAGCAACAAGAACAACAACAACAGCAAGTATAAGAAGAACAAGAGCAACAAGATCAAGACCAACAACAAGAACAACAAGAACAAGAACAACATCAAGAACAGAGAGAAGAGCAGCAGCAGCAGAAGTATTAGCATTAGTAGTAGTAGTAGTAGTAGTAGTAGTAGTAGTAGTAGTAGTAGTAGTAGTAGTAGTAGTAGTAGTAGTAGTAGTAGTAGTAGTAGTAGTAGTAGTAGTAGTAGTAGTAGTGGTGGTAGTGGTGGTGGTCGTGGTCGTGGTGGTGGTGGTGGTGGTTGTGGTGGTGGTGGTGATTGTGGTGGTGGTGGTGGAAGAAGAAGAAGAAGAAGAGAAGAAGAAGAAGAAGAAGAAGAAGAAGAAGAAGAAGACGAAGAAGAAGAAGAAGAAGAAGAAGAAGAAGAAGAAGAAGAAGAAGGAAGAAGAAGAAGAAGAAGAAGAAGAAGAAGAAGAAGAAGAAGAAGAAGAAGAAGAAGAAGAAGAAGAAGAAGAAAAAGAAGACGAAGAAGAAGAAGAAGAATCAGAAGAAGAAGAGAAGAAAAGGAAGAAGAAAAAAGAAAAGAAGAAGAAGAAAGAAAGAAGAAGGGGAAATAAGAAAAAGAAGAAAAAAAAAGAAAGAAAAGAAAAAGAAGAAGAGAAGAAAAAAGAAGAAGAAGAAGAAGAGAAGAAGAAGAAGAAGAAGAAGAAAAAAAGAAGAAGAAGAAGAGATTTCTGCGTTGTGCTTAAAGAGATGCAGCGAAAAGTGACTGGCAATTTAAATATACTTTTTTTATCTCTCAAAAACCACTTCGACAAGCCATTGTTCTTACTACTGTTCCGCCTGGCCATAGATGTCAAAAATTTGGGTTTTCTTTTGTGAGAAAACCCCTCCCTTTGGCCCCAGATTTGGGAAATTGACTGTAAAGTGTTTTATTTTGTTTTAAAAGTTAAATTTTAAAATACACCAACAAAAGAAATATTACTATTCTTGTCTATTCCAGTACCGTATATCATTCAACAGTTTTCATTGTATATATGTTTTCACCGCTTATACTACATTCCTATACTATATTACTCTACCATAAGCCACCATCATCATCCCCAACATGTGCCCTGCCAACTGGCATAGGCGTTTATATCTGTATACAGATCATTGTCTTTTAGTATTGTGGTTTCACTCTCCTGATGATAATCCTACAAGCAACAGTCTCAGCCCATCCAGAATAACATCATTCTGGCTGCCTCTGCATCTTTTCCCATTGATCTTTCCAGATGTCCCGTTGTTTTCCACAACCTGTCTTCTTATCGCAGACCAATGAATGATCGGTGTTTCGTTCTCATAGTTGTATAAGCAAGTTGTTATTTACTCTGGCAGTCCATTTGTGTCAGTAACCGCATCTATGTTGCGTCGAAGCTCTTCCTAATTTGTTGAGTCTCCTTTCACGATTCACTGATATATAAGCAAAAATCTTATATATATATAACATTCCAGCACCATAAGCCATAGACAGGGATATTACCACACACACACACACACACACACACACACACACACATATATACATACACACACACACACGCACGCACGCATACACACACATACACACACACACACACACACACACACACCCACAGAGAGAGAGAGAGAGAGAGAGAGAGAGAGAGAGAGAGATATGAGAGATTAAGAATGAGAACGGGAGAGAATGAATGAGAGAGTATGAAAGAGAATGAGAGTAAATGCGAGTGAACGAGATTAATAGATAAAGACAGGCAGGCAGGCAGAGAGAGAGAGAGAGAGAGAGAGAGAGAGAGAGAGAGAGAGAGAGAGAGAGAGAGAGAGAGAGAATGTGGGAGAAAAAGAGTGAAAGATAATGATTAAAATTATTACAGATGAAAGCGAAGATAGTGACAGAATGTGACGACGAGTGAACAAGAAACAGCATGAGAGAAGGAGAGAGAAGTAATATGTAAAGCAAATTCCGTAGATCCTTATTTTCCCCCTATATAACATTATATGACGTCATGATAAAATTGTACGTCATGGCTCCGCAATTTTATATTTCAGGGCTAAGGGAGATAACTACTTCCGGACT
The DNA here is from genome assembly GCA_014155875.1 of Cepaea nemoralis. Classification (NCBI taxonomy): domain Eukaryota; kingdom Metazoa; phylum Mollusca; class Gastropoda; order Stylommatophora; family Helicidae; genus Cepaea; species Cepaea nemoralis. The sequence continues at coordinate 1,177 of JACEFZ010005078.1, read as the reverse complement.
TTCTTTACACACGCAAACACTCACACACACCAAACAATATTGTATGTATATATATATATATATATATATATATATATATATATATATATATATATATATATATATATATATATATATATATATCTCTTCTTCTTCTTCTTCTTCTTCTTCTTCTTCCTCTTCTTCGTCTTCTTCTTCTTCTTCTTCTTCTTCTTCCTTCTTCTCTTCTTCTTCTTCTTCTTCTTCCTTCTTCTTCTTTCTTCTTCTTCTTCTTCTTCTTCAGCATTCCGAGCCATTGAGGTTCTTTACTGCAGATACAAACCGTCTCCATTCGTCTCTCTGGTTACCTTCTCTTGCCAGTCGCTATCCAAGTGCTTGTAGGTCTGTATGTAATTATCTCTCCCCCGTTTTTTGGGTCTACCGGGGTCTACGGTCATTTATTTCCCGGTGTAAGGAGTTCTGTTTCCCATTTTCTTCCCTTCTTTCTATATGCCCCAGCCCTTGCAGTCTGTTACCTTTATGACTCAGTGATTAGCGGGACTTAAAAGATTAAAAAATCTTGTTGCTTCTTTTTTCCCACCTTTTACTTTGTTTTCCCCAATCGGGCCCAAAGATGCGTATAAAAACTTTGTTCTCAAAGGGTTTTAAAAAGGGTTTTGTCCCTTTAGTTGTACTCCAGGTTTCAGAGCCAACCAGCAAAACTGGTTAATCAGGGTTTTTTATATTTTGATTTGGTTTACGAGATAGCGCATTTGATTTTAGGAAAGTTGTAGTATAATATTCTTATTTTCAGAATTTATTCTAGCTGTTTTCTTCCCCTTTTTTTTGGAGCAGTTTAAGATGTACCAGGATTTGTATGTTTCCGTTATTTAAAGGTCATATTATCTTTTTTATGTGGCCGAGATTTTTTGCCGTTTCCTCTCTTGAAATACCATATTGTCTTATCTTGGTTGATAAAACCCGCCCCATTTTTTTTTGACTTTTTCCTTTAAGTGAGTCAATATTTCCAATTTCTTTTTTTCATTTTCCCCTATAATCTAATCTTGCATAACCAAGCAGTTTGGATGTTCTCCAATTCCCCTTTACATTCCTTACAACTTTTCTAGAGCCAGAAATTTAAAAAGGGGCGGCGATGTGACCCTGTTTCAAGACAGATTGGGGGTTATTTGAAGGGTTTTTTCCCTGGATTTTTCCTTGG
>JACEFZ010005077.1:0-30848 GCA_014155875.1 Cepaea nemoralis | reverse complement strand
CCCCCAAAGGGAACCTTTGACTTTAGCCAGGACCCCAAAGGGACCTGTTGCCAGGGACGCTCGACGAGGACGCGTCAATAGGTCTTGGCCAGTATATAACCCGGCCCTGGTGCCTTGGAAACACCTCTGCGTCCCACCAAAAATACTATATCAATGCAGTTAAACTAATCCTTGTCAAATGTGCGTGAAGGTTTAAAAATAAAGATAATTAGGTTCCACTGTAATTGCCTTCCGTGAAACATGTTCAGCTAGTTTTCTTAATATACTGTGTTAACCATAAATTTGAGCCAGTCTGAAAACTAATCAGAGGTTATAATATAAACAATATACGCTATACAGATGACATAGTATTAGTGGCTGGATAATGCAACAATCTACACGAATTGTTGGACATTGTAGTAACAGAGGGTGTAAACAGAGGACTCTCTTTAAATATCAAGAAAAAAAGTAACAATGGTGATATCAAAGAAAAGGGTGTCACCGAAATGTGAAATGGATATATAATATAAAATTCTTAACCAAGTGGATTATTTTAAATACCTAGGAGCATATATGACATCAGACGGAATGTGCACAACAGAGATTAAGAACAGAATAAGGCAGGCAAAAGTTGCATTTCAGAAAATGAAACGTATCGTATGCAATAAATCACTATCATTGAATGTAAGAGAGTGCTGAAATGCTATATAGAACCTGTTTTGCTTTATGGCAGTGAATCTTGGAGTGTAAATGAACTAATTAGAAAGAACTTGGAAACAATAGAGTTGTGGTTCCTAAAACAAATGTTGCGAATTCCTTGGACTACCAGAGAAACTAACGACGATAGCCTGAAAGATGCAAATGAAACTATAACATCATATACAAAAATAAAAAAGAGAGACAAACAGCCTTCTTTGGTCATGATGTGAGAAGAGAGGCTTTGGACAACATGGTGACAACAAGGGGATGAGAGGCAGAGGTCGACCAAGAGAAAGGATGCTGGATGGATTGAGACGGTAGCATGGAGGAATATCAGCAGCAAAGTTGATCCAGAACACCAAAGATCGAGATCTGTGGAGAGACATAAACGCCAAATCCAGATAGCGTGGCACTTGATGATGATGATGATGATGATGATGGATGATGATGATGATGATGATGATGATGATGATGATGATGATGATGATGATGATGATGATGCACCTTATGTCTGCTGCCTCGTTGTATTTGCAAATGTAAAGGAAAACACACAATTATATTATCGTGCCATTACCCTATTTAAACAACAATCAACGTCCAAATTAATATCCTGTGTGGATGAAACTATGATCAGCCGCTATTTGTAGCTGACTTATCAGTCGCAGGATTATTAATCTGAGCCGAGGATGGGCCCTAATATAACTTCTCTTTGTGTTTGAGCGGGTTAGGGATAATTGTGTAATCAACATCGAAAAACACACAATGCACCTTTTGAATACACACTATTTTGTACGTAATAAAACCATATTATAAGGAAGACTCATCTCATCATGTTCCTCTTGTACCTTGTGGTGTCGAGGTGAAGTATAAACTTCGTGAGAGTGCCCGATTATGGGCTTCATATATCGACATTCCCATGGACTCTGCTATTCCCTCCGCCCAACGTTTACGTGGTCGGCCTCTTCCTCTGTTTCTATCTGGTCTGTACATCATCGCTTGTTGTGGTATGCTGTTGACTGGTAACCTACTTGCATGGCCAAACCATTTGACTTGCTCCTTTCTAATAAAATCTAGTGCTGCTTTAACCGCCACTTTAGTCCTGATTTCTTCATTTCTGATCTTATCTCTTCTTGATACGTTGAGTATTCTTCTCAGGAACCTCATTTCTGTTGTTGTGATTTTTCTTTTCTCTTTTTCTGTCATATGTCCAGGTTTGTACATTGGTAAGCATAGAGTTGGTAGGAAGATTGTGTTATGAAGTGCTTTCTCAGTAGTTATTGATACATGTTTGTTCTTTAGTATTGGTACCATTTGTCCAATGAGTTAGTTTGCCTGTTTTCATCTATTTTCGATCTCGTCTTCTGATGTGCCATTTGATGATATAACAACATAACAGTTATTTCAAGGGACATTACTAAAAGTTGCATAAATCTATTGTGCGATTTAAAAAAAAAAAATTGTAGTATTTATCTGAATCTTTTATTTAAAAAAATTTTGTTTTTAACAGAAATTATTGACAGTTACGTGCAGCATAAATACTGGGAAATAATGTTATGTCATCTTCTCAGTTTGTGTAAAACTAATGACATTATTTTACATGTATGAGAGCCTTATAACTAATTTTTCTATTTCTCATCAATATTACATTAAACTTTTAAATCCCAATAAATGTATTGGTATAATTGGTGTTTTCACATATTTTTGTCCGGCCTGTAAGAGGCCATATTTAATTCAGCCGGTAAATGTCAAGGGTTCACTTCATGTTTGTCTGGAAGTGATATTCTGAAGGATACTATGTCCTTTTCTCTGGAAATTTATTTACAGTAGTGGAAAAGGACATAACAACATAACAGTTATGTCAAGGGGCATTACTAAATGTAGTATAAATGTATTGTGTGATTTAAATAATTGTAGTATTTGTCTGAATCATTTCAAAAATTTTTTTATAGAAATTAGCGAACGTTGCATGCATCATAAATACTGGGAAATTATTTTATGCCATCTTCACAGTTTGTGTAAAAATAAGAGAGTCTTATCACGAATTTTTCTATTTCTCATCATACTACATTAATTTTTTTTTCTTTAAAATCCATTTGAAGAATGCAATTTGGATAGCTGAATTCTAATTCTAAACATGTCCGGCCTGTAAAAGACCATAACCTGTATACAGAAGGCGGTACATATACAGTGACCTAACGTGAGATCTCAACCGGAAACAGTTATATCAACTTAAAGTTATGACATTGTGGTGCATTATTCTTTGGAATTGATATTCTAAAGGAGACTGAATTTTCTGTGGAGTTATTATTACCGAAAACAACAAGTTACCGACATGTATCCAATATTACTGCATTTGCAGTTCCAATAGACGACTACGAAGTCCAGCAACTTCACCAGACTGGTACGATAGTTTCCTCGATTACTGGTCCTGCATCTATTGTTAGTGCCTAAGTGGTCCAGGAGGTGTGCCTCCTGGAGGAATCGTCGACTTTGCTTATGTTCGAGGTTCCCACTAGGTGGTACTTTCACCTGTCAACAGAGGCGCCGAAAGCCGTGTATGAAAAGTTACACGGTAATAGGTTCTCTTTAACAAGCCTAGGGATAGACATATCACTAGAGCACTTAGAGAAAGAAAGAAACAGGTCGACCATTCACTGGTTACCTGTCACGATTACTTCCGAAGGAGTTAAAGAACTGGTGCACAGTATTACAGGGGATGACAAGGCTGAGGTTTTCAGGATAAAAACGGGGGGGGGTGAAGGGCTGGCAAGTGAGGTGCACACTCTGCAACTCGAGACATGAAGTCCCCACTACATACGGATCTACACTCCTGGTAATACGAACAATAGTCACAGAGTGTTGATCAAGATGCCGGGGAGAAAGACCAGTTGCCGGCATGTGGCAAGACAACCACTGGGCAAATAAATGTCCTTAGTAGACGATAACCGATGACACCAACAGCACCAGCAATTGGTGAACAAAGTCAAGAAGATTTCCCGCCACTCGTATGATAACCTCCTCCACATAAAAGATGAGAACTAACACAAACTTTCAATAGTCAAATCAACACACAAGAATACAGGACCATACGAGAAAAAATCACACACGAAAATAATCCAAAACAGGAAGACTACTGACTGGTTTTCAAATCGTCAGCAATCCAATGAAGAGAATAAGGTGCAGACAGAAGACTTCCGCAGTCAATACATAACTTTGACACAGTAACAGATGTTCTATCACCGACTAGATACATACTGGAAATGAACAAGAAAAGAATCAAAGACAAAGAGAAATTAACAAGTAGAAAAAATAGGAGAAACAAGAACAAGACAAAGAGGAAGCATACAGCATACCAGAACACTCTCTGTGTAGACTACCGACACAAGTGATAAGAAATGAGTTCAAGATGAATCCTCTTGCATAAACTTTTCTTACTGAAAACTTGCTCGCCTAGACGTTCGCATCATGGATAACAACTTGGCGTCCGGATTTATATAGCAATTATACATCATTTGTTCGTTTTTACTATAATTACAGTGACTATGATTTATTTATTTTTACTTTAAACATTTGTGGTTTACGTACCTAATTACAACATATCATCACACCCATACGCAAACACAAATCAGTCTTTATACCACTACAAGAAACAATCATATGTTCAAAAGCTTTCGCACAAGCATATCACCACTACAGATAGGTCTAACAAATAATGCATGCATTAGTTTAGGCATACACAAAATCGGCTCAGGTGGGATCAGACAGGTGGGATATTATTAGAGCACACATGGATGACCAGGAACGTATCTGCATAATACAGGTTAAAAAACACTATACATGCATACACCATATTGATCATACATGGAATCACCAAATTACAATCATCAGCCACCTCAAACTCTGTGCGGCCCGCTGCCCATTCTCTGCACTCACGACCCAGTGTTACTATTACATTGTGCCAGTCCGTCATGTCTGCCGGTACAGTCAACCAATATACGATTGATGGTCTCTAGATCACACAAGTGACGTATAGATATTTCCGCCTGTGTCACCCAGGACCTGCATCTCTTAGTCTATGACCCTTGACCATATCCATGGCTGCATGCAGGGGGTGATAACTATCTACAGTAACGCTCAGGTACCATTTGACCTGAAGGACCTTATGCCTATCCGTCATTGTTGGTAGCGAAAGAATATGCCTTATGCATATAATTGGTGTGTCCTGTGTGCACCCCAGAATCATCCACATGGCCGCATTTTGTATGCTCTCCAACCTTTCAAGCTGGATCTTTAATACTGTCAGCAGCCACAAATCATACTCAATGACAGAAATTATTGACTGCTCAAAGAGCCTGTAAAGCATCCTCTGATCTACCCCGGTTGCTGCCGTCGCCCTCAAAGCATTAAGTCCTCTACCAGCCTTCACCACCAAAGCCTCCACCTGATCATTAAAAGACATACACCTATCGAAGGTGATACCCATGCAATTCAGTGTACTCTTTCTACTAAGAGGACATCCATTCAATATAATACATGGGACATCTGCCTTCACAGTTCGGTTATCCAGGGAGTACCACACAACCGATGCCTTATCTGGGTTTATAACGGCTCCTGCGTCCCTGCACCACTCTGCCACCCTGTTTACTGCCACCTGTAAATCTGCAGCCAAACTTTCCCTATCTCTTCCCTGTCTGTACACCAGCACATAGATTAATAATCTTGAGCCAGGGATGGGCCCTAATATAACTTCTTTTTAAGGTTGAACCGAGTAGGGGTAACGTCATAATCGAAATCGAAAAAATACACAATGCACCTTGTAAATACACACTGACACTGTTGTGTACGAAATAAGATCACATTATAAGGAAGACAAGTAATTAAGAATAGTGGGAAGGGACATAACAAAATCAATGTTGTTTCAAGGGATGTTATTAAAAGTAGTATAAATGTATTCTGTGATTTAAATAAATGTGGTTTTTGTCTTAGTCTTTTATTAAATTTTCATAGAATTTAGCAAAAGATATTTGGGTCATAAATAATGTGATAATAATGGTTAGTTATCTTCAAAGTTTGCGTAAAAGTAATCGTCTAAGTTTACATGCGTGAGAGTCTTATATCTCATTTTTTCTGTTTCCATTAATATTCCATCAAATGTTTTGACCATTTTTTTGAACAATAAGTATAAAGTCGCACCTGAAAAAATTTGTGTCCGGCCTGTATGTCACAAAATAAAACCGTGCGTTTACCCAGTTGATTATTATAGAGGCGTTCTGATAAAACGGACTATCTGCCAGCGACAACTATTTTACTAACAGTATAAACAAATCGGATGTCAAAATCCCAGGACAATATTTGTAGCTGCACGTGTACATCTCTAACGGATTTGGAACATTCGGTGGTGATGGAGACAGGTCCCGGCATCGCTTTGACAGTTTGTCAACATTTGAATACAGATGGAACCCGTGGGATCATGGTGGCAATCGGATGTCGGCCATCACATGTCGGGCAAAATTAAACAGTGGCAGATGTATAGGGGAAGTGAGTGCGCTGAATCATACATCGCTTTGACAGATTATAAACAAGTCAGAGGGAAAACGGAAGTACTCAGCACGGAAGATAACAGTACATTTGTCAATTTATAGTTTCCGGAACATCAAGAAGATTGGCAGCGTGTTGGGGAGGACTGTGTTGGGATCATACAGTAACTCGTTGGTTTGTTGGGGGAGTCAAAACAAGTGATGACAACTTTGACAGTGACTAGGCAAGGGAAAATCGATTCTTGACAATGGATGATTGCCCAAATAACACCTGCAGGAAAACAACCATGTCACGTGACCAATTTTAGAGGTTTGGCCAAAAACCATGATTGGAGATGGGGAGTTGATCGCAAACCTTGGATTGTAGAAGACGTGCTTCGGCACTGTGGTTCTGATGGGAAAACGTCTACCGTGTGCGAATTGAGTTAATTTAATTTTACACGTGCCTGTCATGGCAAGAGTGGATGTAATTTGATCTAACTGCAGTGTTGCCTAAGGTAGAACCGATTATAATTAGTTCTAATTAATATAGGCTGTAGGCTTGTTAAAACTAAAGTGTGATGATTAGCACTGTTAGTGGAAAACTAACTAGAGTAGGGAAGTGATACTTGGCTCTGTTAGTTGAAAATAGATTAGTGAAGTGTTGATAAGCTTTACTAATTGAGGATTGAGTAATGAGGGATAATTGGGATATTGCAGTGGGTGCTCCCTGGTGTGGGGGGGGGGGGGGGGGTTCCGCATTCTGTTTGCTGATATTTTTTTCTTGTCTTGGCCTGATGATAACCTATGTGGTCAGTTCATCTGTCCCTGATAGGTTCATTATATTTTCTGAGCGAGGCCGATGGCCCACGATCATCTAATAGAGATCAGTGACGGGGAGGCTATCACCGGTTATATGATTTATGTTACAGGTTATCCTCTGGTTGGAATGAAGAACATGAAACCAAGAGACAATCCGATCCCGGATAAAGTTTGGCGCAGGAAGATTGGCCAGCAATTGTACAACAGAGATTATGCTAGAGGAAGATGATCAACATTGCTCAGTGGAGCTGAATGGTATATGTATCCTACAGGATAAATACCGAATTAGTTTAGGTCATACCAGTTAACACACCAGTAGTGATGGATATTCAGTTCACTTATGACTAGAACAAAAATAAAGGACTCTATTGGAGTATAGACAATAACTTTTTAATATTGAGGACTAGAGAACATTTAGCAAGAGACAAAAAGTCCTGTTCATAGGACAGTGTTCCGGGTTTGTTTCACTACGCCGGAATTATGAAGCCGGAGTTTCTATAGACTGTTAGGAACAGTTGTGTTAGGAACAATAATAGTATTTTCCACGGATTATATAGTTACATGGGATTCAGATCTCATGGTCATCAGAGTTCCTGGAGGAGGACATGTCTGGAGAGAAGGACACGACTTCGGTGAGGTCCCCTGTGATGAGTCTTGTGATGTCGTGTGATCCTTGCCATGATGTGTACACTATGATCCTGAACTTTGAGGGCTGACACATACATTTCTGTTATAATACACGACACACATTTTCTTCGCATACACGTCTCATATACGTTACACTTTTCTTTTAATAAATTAATCTTTATTTATTTTTAGAAGCAAGAGTTGTTGAGTATGTTGCGTTGGGGAAGTATGAGAGGGGGCATAGTACAACAGTGAGAGAGTGATAGGAAAAGGTGTCCACGGGCTGATGGAGTGTGTTGGACGGAAGCTGGTGGATTCTCCAGGATATTGAAAAAAAAATATTATAATGTGGGTGTTGACTCTCTTCACTCCAGGGACGACACTTTAAAGGAGGACACGACACTATAAAAGGCCAAAAATCTTTAATAAAATAGCTCTTAGAGTACATAAAGAAACTGTCTGGCACAGATAAGCAGACACAATACATGCAATAAATGAAATGCAAAAAGACAACACACCAGGACCAGTTGGACTCATTGTAGAATTCTACCTGCGCATATTTCCTATCCTAGGCAACTTCCTTTTAAGGGTCTACCAAGAAGCTTTTCACAAACAAGAACTCCCAAACACTTGCAACATGTCATACATAACACTCATACCTAAAGTCAACACAGACAAAACACAGCTGAAAAACAATAGACCCATCTCATTATTGAACACAGACTACAAAATTCTAGCAAAGTCACTTGCAAACAAAATAGAAACGTTCATGCCATCACTCATACACCCAGACCAACAGTGCAGTATTCAGCACAGATACATACACCAACATACATACTTCATTAGAGATTTCATTACATACACCCAGCAGAGAGACTGTCAATCCTCCCTCTTGTACTGGGGAATCATTCACTCACTGCCTGTTTTAGGATCACAAGATCTCTAAGACAATGGTGTCCTCTATCACCAATCCTATATGTACTGGTGAATCATTCACTCACTGCCTGTTTTAGGATCACAAGATCTCTAAGACAATGGTGCCCTCTATCACCAATCCTATATGTACTGGTGAATCATTCACTCACTGCCTGTTTTAGGATCACAAGATGTCTAAGACAATGGTGCCCTCTATCACCAATCCTATATGTACTCACGCTAGAACCATTCTTTGAAGCAATCGGATATGACACCGACATTAATGGAACATTTATACAAGGGTTAGGAGAGCGGAAACTAATTGCTTATGCAAGTGACACCGCTTTCTTCCCTATAACCAACACATCCGCAATAAACATACTTCACACCTTCAGACAATTTAGTGAAGGAAGTGGGACCAACATAAACATACACAAATCCAAATTAATGGGTCTGGGAAAATTGGAGAATAAAGCGGATTCCCTCTAGGTCTAACAGTCACAGACAACATAACATATGTGGGATCATATTTCTACGCGATCCCAGAAAAAAAAACACAGAAACATTCACTGACAAAACAAATTATAGACAAGCTACATGGGTATAAATACAAGACATCAACAATTTTTAGAAGAAGCACAGTTGTAAACACCTTCATCATTCCTAAGATAATATATTTAGCTACAGTGTTAGATCCCCCAAAACAGGCAATCACAGACATAAACAAACCCATCAGACATTTCATCTTCAGCAATACATTTCACAGTATACAACACAAAGCACTAATACAAGATAAGAAATAATGAGGACTAGTACTACAAGACTAACACACACAACTAGCAGCATTAAGAGTCAACCATACAGGACACATCATCAATCATCCAGATATTATACTACATTGCAATTAGAATACACCGGCTAAGGGAAACAGACAACACAAAACCACATTATTACGACACACTGCCACAATTCTACAAAACATGTATGCAAGCAATACAAGACAATGAAGATTTAACACAACAGACAACCACGTAGATATACAAATACTTAGTTAAACAACAAGCACCACCATTACACGTGAGAATTAAAAGAGGATACAAATACTACATTAAAGGTTATAGCTGTACATTCATTAACTTACACAACAAACACATCACACCGAAAGACAAAGAAATAGCATACAGACTACTTTTCAACATGGCACCAATTACTGAAAGAGCAACACAGAGATCCAAGCAAATAGCAACATGCCCATACAACATTCAAGAAGCAGAATAACATATGTACAATATATGTCCACCAATCACAGACACACAGTCTGCAATACAACAACTAATAGAAATACACGCAAACAAGAAAACTGACAATACAAAGCAATTTTCCTAACCACAATACACACAACCGCGAAAGAAAAATACCATAAGCAGAATATACACATAAGCCTGTCTGTAGATATATTTCTATTTAAAAATAGCACTTCCTTTTAACAACATAAATCAAATAATTGTGGTTTTATAGCCACAGCCTGTATGTTACAACTGATCGTTGCGGCCTAGGTTAATGGGTGCTGTACTACCCTGTACTATAAAAACAGCCGGCCACAGTCATGCCTGTTACTTCAGCCCTCAACATGACAGAATGGTGGAGACTCAGAACAAGCTCTGTTGCTATCTAGACGTCATAAGTCTGAAGATCCACACAAACACCGCCGCTAGGATATGGAGCAAGAGAAACCGTTCACTGAAAATTTGGTGTTTTTCATGTCATAGTAAAACACAAGATCTATTTTGTTGTTAAATAAATATGTTCTTGTATCACGATAGAGAATAAAGGTAGACTTATCGGCATCTGATCTGGCCATTGGTCACCAGCAGAGGTGGTCATCACAACACATACAGGGACTTGCCCCTGAAGAATCCTGAGCCCTACAGAATTAAGCATTTTTTTAAATATTTAGGACACTTAAAAAAAGATTTTCACGTCTATGTTCATCATCAATGTGTAATTCCCCCCCCCCCCCTTTTCCCTTTACTGACCATATGATATATGCAATTATAGCTGTTTTTCCAGTTACTTAATATATGATTCATGCAATTATCGCTGTTTTTGAACATTATTATTATTATTAATATTTAACTCAGGATGGTCGTGTTTCAGGTCATATACCTTAATACAAGAATCTATCTCCCTTTTCGGTCGTTGGCTATGATCAAAGTGTAGTATATGAACTTGATCTTAACAGGGTCACATGCAGAGGCGGTCATCTGAATGACACATAGGGACGTGGGACCTAATGGGGCGGCTCTGCACCCCCACCCCAATTTCCCCCTTTGGGAAAAGCGACCCCTAATGGAAATAATTAAAAAGAACCAATGCACTCTGGACAAAGCCATCTGAAAACCTTATTTCATATAAAACATTCAACATTCTTACACATTCACTTCCGTCCATTTATCGAACTGATGAATTTACGAGGATTTAATTTTGTTATTCTAAAGAGTACTGTAAGTTTCCCTTTGGAATTACATTTACAACAGTTTATAGATATGAATTCAAACATCGCTACATTTGCCGTTCCAAAATACGATTACCAAGTTAAGCAACTTCACTAGTCTGGTACTATAGTTTGCTCTATTACTGGCCCCGGTTCTGCTGTTAAATTGACACCAGCATTTACCGGGCTGGTTCAACGTGGTGGAAAGTGTTTCACCCCCCCCCCCCCCCCCCCCCCCCCACAAATCGGAATCGGAATCGTCGACCAGTGAACATTCAACGAAGAATGCAAGCAGCGTACAGTAACAAATGTGTGTCGAAGACAACAGTGACATAATGGGCATGAATGTTTGGGAAACGATGTCAGTTCACGACAGATCTTCGACAGCCGGGTCAAGCGCATATTGTTGCAACAGAAAAAAATCATCGCCAAACTTGATGCAGCAGTACAGATGAACCGTTATCGAAACATACGCTCGCTAGCGAAAGAATTTGATGTGTCAATTGGGAAAATTCAAAAGGTCGTTCGTAAGAAATTGCAATATCGGATGGTGTGTTCACAGTGGGTACCACAGATGTTGACCGACCACCAAAACGCATGGGATGGTGTTTAAACCAACTGCTGCGTTACAGAGTGGATGGTGATGCATTCCTCTTCCGCATAGTGGCAGGCGATGAATCATGGTGTCACCACTTTGAGCCGAGCAGCAAAAGAGAGAGCATGCAATGGAAGCATGCTGGATGACCAAAAGCCAAAAAAAATTCAAGTTACAGGTTTCCGCTGGTAATGTTATGCTGAGTGCATTTTTTGACAATGAAGGGCTATTGTTGGCCGACTTTAAAGAACCTGGTGTCAACATCAACTCTACCCACTACGTGGAAACACTAGAAAATCTGCAAAAAGCCATCAAGAATAAACGACCCGGCATGCTTTCTCGTGGTGTGATTTTGTTGTACGATTATACTCGTCCGCATGTAGCAAAGATTGTGCAGGAAGTATTAGCTTGGAAGAAGTGGGAAATTCTGCAACGTCCAGCCTATAGTCCTCATTTGCCACCATGTGATTTTTATTTGTTCGGACCTCTAAAAAAGGCTCTCAAGGGGTAAAGATTTCACACAGGTGCAGACGTAATGAACGCGGTAAACACTTGGTTCAATGAGCAACCACAATTTTCTTTTGCGGTCAGCATTCGCCGCCTACCTAAGCAATGGGATGCTTGCCTGAATGCCTACGGCGACTTCTTCTGACCAACCCATGCTAAATAATTCATTCAAAATTCTTCTTCTTTCGTTCGCCTGAAATATGCCTATAACTGCAATGTTGTCTCTTGTATGAATCTAACAGTCTTTCTTAGTTCGCTCAGTGGTCCATAGAGTTTATCTTCCACCGCTGTCTCTCTAGGCCAGAAGGTTTGCCTAGATATGTTGTAGTTTGGGCAGTCTTGGAATATGTGCTCTGCTGTTTGCGACGCCAAACCACATGTGCACATGGCTGAGTCACCAATATTGAATTGTGTATACATGTGGTTGCGTAATCTATTGCATCCTGTTTTGAGGGGCAGAATAATGTCCTGTTCTTGCATGACGTGGTAGTCGTTTTGAGTAGGGTTTGGTGGCCTTCTGAATGATTTGATCATTCTTTTCTATTGGTGGTATGTAATGGGCACATCAGATTGTTCTTCTTTTGCTCCTTCCTTAGCTAATTGATCAGCTGTGTCGTTTCCGAGTACTCCACAGTGGGATGGTATCCACTGTATTGTGACCTTACGCTGACTGCTAAGTTCAGAAAGTGATGTCCTTAGAACTGGCAATTTCCCCAGACAGGAGCGCCTCTATTACTGATTTAGCATCTGTCAATATCACCACAGGTTGTGTACCATGGCTGGTATTTTGTAATTTATCTGTTGCTATCTTGATTGCCTCAATTTCAGCATCATAGTTATGGCAGTACTTTCTTGTTGGAACTCTGGCTGTGTCCCTAGTATTATTTGGGTAATCTATGTACACTCCCGCTCCTCCATTTCAAACAGCATTTTGTGCTGACTCATCTGTGTAGGCTCGGATCCAGAGATCCTGTGGGTATTCTTCATCAAGGAAGCTGAGAGTGGCTGTTCTGCGCTGTACACTGTTCTGTTCTTCCTTGTCAAATATTCCTCTCACTTTGTCTGGATTTATAGCGATAGTCTATGTTCATCTTTCCATGGGGTTCGCTCTGGAATAGTTTTCAGGGGGATACCAACTGTGGGAAGATCGGTGGTTTCCCTGCAGAATCTTTTGGCCTGGTGGAAAAACTACTTATTTTTAACCGCCCCATAGCTAAGTTTTTAAATCGGTTCTTCATATGTTGGTATGACAAGGTGAGGAACTTTTCTGCTTGTATTAGTGTTTTCGCATCTCTGCGTTCTCTCAGTGCTTGTGTCCTCCCCATTTTCTCCATTGCTACTATAGGGGTTGATCTCACTCCTCTTGTGATGACTCTAAGAGCTTGATTTTGCACTTTGTCTAACTCTTGTAGTGTCGCTTTTGATGCTGAACACCACGCAGTTGACCCTATTCCATGTATGGTCGCATGCTCTGTTAACAAACTTTGCTAAGTATTTTCCCACTGGCTCCCCATGTGGTTCCACTTTTCTTTCTCAGGATGGCTATTTTTTTCTGGCTTTTGCTACTGCTTTTTTTATGTGTTTTCTCCATGTCAACCTGTCGTCGAATGTTACACCAAGGTAGTAGGCTCTTTATCTTCTCTTAGGGGTGTTCCATTTATCTGGATGATCCCTGCCTTTTGTTTCGGCAGAGAGGGTAAATAGATTGGTGCTGCACTTGTCAGTGTTTATGCTGACACACCATCTATCCGCCCATGCAATAAATTATCTACAGCTCTCTGTATCAATATGGTGTCCACTGATGCATGTTCATTTGTGCTCGATAGAACCAGGTCATCAGCGTACATTGCCTCTGCAATTCCATCCGGTAGATTAGCAACAAGATCATTGATGAAGATTAGAAAAAGTGTGAGGGACAAGAGTCCACCCCGGAGAACACCGTGACGCAAAAGTACTTTCTTGCTCTTGAGACCGTCTAGCTGTACTCGGGCTCTTCTGTTGTGCAAGTATGCTTTTACCCATTCGTACATTATTCCATTGACTTTGCAGTTTCTCGTTTCCTCATCAGACCTTCTTTCCAGACTTTGTCAACGACTTCCTTCAGATCCATCCATGCCGCAAGTACCAGCTTCTTCTCTTGGAATGCATCCTCAACTTCTTGAGAGAGGTAGGTTGTCTGCTCTTAGTAGTGTAGCGCTGCCTAAAGCCTGCTTGTTGTGGCACAAGGATGTTTTCACTTTCAATGTACCACTGTAGTCTGTGATTGATGACGCGCTCCATTGTTTTGCGGAGACATCTGGTGAAGCTCACTGGTCTGTAGCTGCAGGAATGGAACTGTATTTCCCGGATTTTAGGAGAGGTATCATGATTGCTTCTCTTCAGGCTTGTGGAACATTGCCTAAGGTCCAGGTGTTATTGAAGATCTGTAACAGCTTTGCTTTGGCCTCTGTTTCTATGTTCCTGATCATTTCGTTGGAGATACCATCAGCTCCTGGTGACTTTCTCATGTTCAATTTTGATATGGCTAGCTCCAGTTCACTTATTGTGATAGGTGCCTCCATAACCTCATGTACTATTTCCTTCTGTCTTGTATGTTGTCGTTTCTCTCGAATCTCTTGTTGTTTCTCTGGACTAATTTCGATATTGTTATCTTGTGCGAATGAGTCCGCAAAATGGTTGGCTGCTTGCTTTCCTGTTAAGATGTTTCCGTCTTTATGTAGTGCAATCTTTTAGCTTCTCCCTGTGCCCTCATCGTTAAGCTGTTTTATTAGCTTCCACAACTTCCTTGTGTCTCTTTCGAAGTTCAGTTACTCTGTTTTCTCCTGCCAGCTTTTCCGTCTAGCCTGCAGCTGGGCCCTTTGAAATTTGGCTTTTGCGTGCTGGTATTTATTGTGGTGCTCTTGGCTGGGGTTGGCCTCTGCTGGCCTTCTACATACTTCCACATCATTATGCAACTGTTCCAGTTCACTACTCCAGTACGGTTTATATTGCTTACGGGCTTCTCTTGGTACTGATTCTGCCTGTAGTATGCATTTCCCGACCTCTTCAAGTACTTTATTTATGTCTTTGTCCGTGTTCAGATTTCTTACCAGTATGCTGCTGCGATGCTTGTACACTGCCCAGCCTGCTTTCTTGTAGTTCCCCTCGTAAGGGTGCTGCTTGAACTTACAAGCTCATTTTCTACAGTTAGAAAGGCTGACCGATGGTAACTGCCACCAAATTGTTTCCAACAATTCGTGTAATAGTCCACTCCAGGTCTGATGAATAAAACGCCAGGTCGGGTGTAGTTGATGTGTGCCATGATTTCGAGTAGAAGATATGTGGGTCAGACGGCTTGTTAAACAAGATGAATCTATTCTCATCCTGCCAGTCTTCCAGTCTCTCTCCTCTCTGGTCCATGTGATTATAGCCCCAGCTCTACGAGATGCTGTTGAAATCGCCACATGCAATCATTTTTCCTTTTAATGGTAGTATGTCCAGTGCCTGTGGGCGGCCATTTGGACATTAGTAATTGATCAGGTGAAGGTCTGTATTGTCTGTCTTAAGTTTAAGTGCCTGATACTCAGCCCCTTCCATGTAAACTTCAGTTTGGGAAGCAGGGGTGTTATCTTTGACAAGGGTCAGTATCCCACCCTTTCGCCTGTTCTTTCGGTCAGATCGGTAACACTGGTAGTCTCTGATTTCGAAGGCTATATTTTCGTTGAGGTTAGTTTCTTACAAGCAACATACTCTTACATTTTCTTGGGCCAAGATGTTTTCTAGTTCTATTCTTTTTTGCTTTTTTTTTGACACCCTCTGCATTCCAGTGCATTATTTTAAGTCTTTGTTTGACCTCTATTGTCAATCCCCCTGGCTCCGCAGAACATCTGGTTAGACACTTACAGGCATAGAACCCGGCACTGCACCTGCCTGGGGGTCCAAAGCAGGGCAAACATCATAACATAAAGCAGTAGTCGACATATTTCATTACGCGTAGTTGCGTGGCAGCCTGATTTCTGTGGTGCGCCTCCTGGCTGGCTGCCTCCGTCTTCAGCACCTATCTTTTGCAAGAGCAGACTATGGTCTTACTCGACACGAACTTCTGAATAAACACAACCAAAATGATGACGTCATCGCCAGTGCACAAAAGCTTTGGTTACTGGGTCAGAGAGTACTCTACAAGTAAAGTTAATTATAGGTAATGACGTATTTACAAGAACCGTTTCCATGAAAATCCAAAATATACAACGAAGAAGCACATGACTAAATAATTTAGTCAACGACTCTTTTTTTCTGTACTGCTTAATCAAAATTCTTCAATCCCGAATACATAAATATTATGAACAGATGTTATTTAGTACTTTTGAATTCCTTCATCAGACGCTCCTTGACCTTTACCGCAGAATGCTCTGTGCAAACAGAAGCATTTTACATTGTTTCCGCATTTCATTGTTGAATCAAACATACAAACAACCGCGGATAGATGTAAAAGCACTCCACTACCAGTCCAACATGAAGAAAATGCGTAAGCAAACCGTAGCCACAAGCAAAACACTCCAGAGGCCATAACAGCTCAATCACATATCCTCCATATTGGATGACTATATTTACTCACAGGAGACATAAATGGCGCTGCTCACAGTTTGCCACCGCCATCACTCGCATCGCAGCCAAACCTCGCTTGGCCTTTGTTATCACCCGGTCTATGTGCTCATGATACGCAAGACTTCGTTCAAAACGTATCCCCAGGTAATTCATTGCCTGCGTTCTTTCCACAGTCTCTGAACCCAGATTTACAGTTGGTGTTGGAGTTTTGACAATATGGTTATTCAAAGACAGTTACATAAATAAACACACATAGTATTGTTTGGCGCACACAGAAGGAGAAGAAGGAAGTAGAGACTAGAGGACGCACTGAACAACCTAAAATGTGAAAGCTATATTTACCGACCAGGATTCGAACCTGTCACCTCCAAATGGCGACATCGCCTCGCAGCAGGAACGAGTGTACTTCGACGCACGACCAACTAGAATATTCTAACTGAAACGAGATAAAGAGTCTTGAAGTGCTACATAGAACCTGTACTTTTGTATGGATGTGAAGCGTGGACAATGAGCAGTCAAGCTGAAAAACATCTTTTGGCTGTGGAAATGTGGTTTCTGAGGAAAATGCAAAGAATACCATGGACAGCTAGAAAAACCAATGAACAAGTCCTTCAAGAAACAAATGAAGGTCGAAGGCAGTGGATTTATTCGGGGAGGGCGGCGTTAGAGTTGAGTCTAAAAGAACTTCTGTTTTTGTCTTGATGATGGTCATGCTCTCCACTGACAAAGACCTTAGACCTATGAGGTACGGCTTCCTTTTGTACTGGGTGTTCAATTAACTTTTGTCCCTGACTGTGGTAATATTTGAATAACGAAGACACAAACAATAGATTGCACGATTTATTGCTTCGCTATTTCGCTGCATCTCGTCAGATACATATTGCAGACATCACACAACATAAACTAAAGTAATTAGATAAATCTTTGAAGCTGAAATATACACATATTCACACGATCATTTAAAATTTCTACCACTGTAATTTTTATCTGACTATCATGTCTTTCTGTTTGCACAAACTAAAGCGCATACAGAATGAAGCCATGAGTGTGATTCTGGGATGTACAAGGAATACCCCAATAGTGTGTAAGCGATACATCCTGGCGCCACCGACCATTGCAAACAGGCTCAAGGTTTCGCACGCAATGCTATACCTCAAGGTATCTACGGACAAGGAACATCTCCTACAAGATCCCCTGGATGTAGTAAACGGTCACAGGCTGTTATGAGGAAGATCATGGATCGCTCAGACAGACGATATCATCAGAGAAGTGTGCACACTTGACAGGATTGGCAGAGGCAATGATTGGGCCAGAGTGTCGAATAGAAATTCAGAATTGTGTGGGGTTATAATCACAATTGGGCGTGAGTGTAGGGAGTGGCCATCAGGCGTTGACAAAAGTAGAAATTGAGCAATTAATTCAGGACTACTCTTGCCCTGGCGATGTGATTATCTATCTATACCAATGGCTCTGTGTTAAGAGGATAAAAAATACCTGGGGATTCATAGCAAAAGCCAATGGTCAATGTTTAGAAAAGAGAGCTTGGCATATGACACCACAATCTCAAATCTGAGAATGGAGGTGGAGGCGGTTACTCCAGGTTTCTGCTGGTTGGAGGACAAACTATTTACACGTGTCGTGATTGTGACTGATGCACAAAGCACGCTGACAAAGGTGAATACTGGCATGTTTCGTGCAGAATGGCACGCATCAACTTAGAGGTCGCGGGTTGAGAACATTCGCTGGATCTTTATTCCAGGACATTTGGGTGTGGTTGTAAATGACCAGACAGGCAGGTTGGCTGGTGCCGCACATTTAAGGGGTGATTTGATGCATGATAAGGCCGATGTGGCGAAGGTTCTCTGGGAGCACGTTATTAATGCAGAAGAACAGATAGACTATCATGGTCTAAAGAGAATGCGGCAGCAAGGGGTGATCTAAGGATCTGGTCGACAGTCGTCACTTAGAGGTAAAGCAAGACGGACATATAATCAGATTGTAAAGAGCACCATTTGTATTGGAACTCTTCGCTGGTTGTTGAAGATGAGGACTGAGCGCTGATGGGAATGCCCCGAATACAATGATGTCGGTTCTTGACTCAACTCAACTCTGTTTGCAGACAACTGGCTTCTGAAGATTAATGGCGATTTCTACTGCCACTTTTAACATGTGATCATGTTGTGTGTTAAACATGGTCATGGTCATAATTTCCACTTCTCGGCTGACAAAGACCTTTGACCTATGAGGTACCGCCTCCTTTTGTGCTGGGTAGCTCAATGAACTTTTACCCCTGAATGTGGTAATATTTCCCAATACCCGATGGCAAAGAAAGAAAATGTGCTAGTTTATTTACCCCCATGATGGGTATTGTAAATATGTCAGTCTACTAGCCTAAATATCTCTCATGTTTAAATACTGGTTCTAGACCTGTGGTTCTCAACCGGTGGTGAATTCCCCACCGATTACTTGATATTGTTTTCCCTTCATACTTTACGGTTCTGTACGTCCCACCCTTCTTAAATTCATTTTATAACGTAAGTAAACTCGCAAATCACGATTTATGAATACGTCTAGACTTGTTTTTAGTATGTGCAATTAAATAAATTTAGCTTCCATTAGTACGTATACTGTGTAGGGAGGGAGGGGATACTTTTAGAGAAGAAATACGAGTGGGTGGGGTTATGACGTTCTGAAAATATGGTAAAGGGGGGCACGGGCCAAAAAAGGTTGAGAAACACTGTTCTAGACTATATTATTACTACATGTTTGTAGTGTGCTCTCCCTTATATATGTTGGTTATTCTTTAGATGGAAATAAAATGTTTAAACTAAAGATGGTAAAACATAAATAATTACAATAATACTAATAATGAATGATTAAGGACTTTAGTACATTTTAGGAATATAGACCAATCTGCACAATTCTAATACGTTTAGACAGTCTTGTTTCGCTATCTCACACCGTCGCCAGAAGTCTATGGCCGGGTCTCTGTTTTTGTCTCGATTATGCAAAGCCATCCTGGCATATGTCCCTTCGTCTCCACATCCTCTTGTCCCGTCAAGCTTTCTAGTAGTGGTCACTGAGATGTCAAGTTTATTTTTCAGCGTACCATGATTTAAAAAAAACATACTTGACTGTATGCGTTTAATTTTTTTAATCAGTTTTAGTTTTTCATTTGGCCATTAAAGGACATTTTCATTCGTTTTTTTCTGTCCATTCATGGTAGTCTTTGCATTTTTCTCAGACATATCACTTCTACTGCCATTAAATGTTTCCTAGCTTGACAGCGCTAAAGCTGTAGAAATGTAAACATAAAACAACACGAAGTAATGCAGTTTTACATAACACAATTACGGAAAACAAAGGGCGTTTCGACGACTAGCCTTCATCAGCCAGGGACGACCGGGGAGGCCAGATCCATTGTAAAATTTCGCCCCGATACAGATTCGAACTCATGACCCCCGAGCCGACAGGCGAGCATCTAGCCACTATACTAACTCGGCTTCCGTGTTGAAAGCGTACTTACAATTGAAAAACATCAGCTTTACTGCATATAGTGGACATATATGAGTCCATGAATTTGAGAGGACGAAAATGTTGTAAACTTAAGGGGGCCCGTTTAATGCAGATGAACGAATGGTCTTATTGTTCCGAGAGAATTAACTCACACTTTAGGACTAGAAACAATTGATGTTAGGTTATGATAATAAATACTTAATGTTTGAACAGGATACCTACAATTCCTGTCGGGGGCAAAAAGACAATTCTAACCTTCACAGTTCGCGGCGACTGCACTAGCCAGGCGGCCTTAATTCCTCAGGCTCAAAGACCCCCCTGCCATACACTGAAAGGTACTATACTGGCAGTAAATGACAGTTTATGACCTACAATTCCTATGTAATGTATATGGAACCTTTGAATGCAAACCACATTTATTGTCTTCGAGTAATTAATGTACAGAATAATAAACAGTATGCAATTTACAATTAGAGAATATTGCTGCATTTTATGTCGAGTGCCTTGCTTTATTTGCAAATATAAACGAAAGCACACAATAATATTGTCGCGTCATTCATTACCATCTTTGGACAACCCCTTCAAAGTAATATCCTGTGTGGATGAAATCGTAATGAGTAGCTATTTGTGGCTGACTCATCATCATCATCATCAAGTGCCGTGCCGGCTGGCGTAGGCGTTCATGGCTCTCCACAGATCTCAGTCTGTGGTGTTCTGGAGTTCTTTGGTGTTCTCTGCTGATGATATTCCTCCATGCCACCGTCTCAATCCGTCCAGCATCATTTCTCTTGGTCTGCCTCTGCCTCTCTTCCCCTCGATCTTTCCAGTTGTCACGATGTTCTCCAATGCCTCTCTTCTCATCACATGACCAAAGAAAGCTGTTTGACTCTTTCTTATTGTTGTATATAGTGTTCTAGTTTCATTAGCCTCTTTTAGGCAATCGTTGTTAGTTACTCTGGCAGTCCAAGGAATTCGCAACATTCGTCTTAAAAACCACATCTCTGTTGCTTCTAAGTTCTTCCTAATTTGTTCATTTACATTCCAAGATTAGCTCTATACAGCAAAACTGGTTCTATACAGGGCCGGATTAAGCCATCTTGGTGCCCTAGGCACAAACCCACATGGGTGCCCCCTACTGCCCCGGGCCCCCGATCCTCCACTGACTGCTGGTATGTTCAATATTATGCAAAAAACTAACAAAGAAAAACAGTTGTGAAATGTAAACACATATGTTTGTACTACTATCACTCATATAAAATCTACAATAAGGTATTTCTGTATTAAAATTAATAGTTAATTAATTATGTAATAATAGTAGACAAAAATACTGTAACATTTTTTTATAGATAAGAAAGTCAGAGAGAGCACACATTTACATTTTAAAGTTCTTTTTTTTCTAGATTTACGTCTGGCAAAGTTTTTGAGTACATCATCAAAGTTAATTTTGCGCAACAAGTCTGCCTCAATCATCAGCAAAGATAAGGAATCAAGCCTTTCTTGTTTCATTGTCGATCTACTTGGATTGTTTGTACGTTTCAACTGAGAAAAAGAGCGCTCAGTTGAACAGTTCGTAACCATTAATGTTAAAAATATGCGCAAGGCGATTTCTACATTTGGAAAAGCACACTCGATGTTGTCTCTAACTATTACTTTGTAGAGTTCTGCATGACTGAACGTGTTGTTGTCAGATTTTGATGCACGAAACTTGTGGCGAATATATGAGTGGAACTGTTGTAGTTCAGTATATAAATTATTGTTCAGATCTTCAGGATAAGCATTTATTAGTCCTTCACAACACTGAGATGTTTGTGGTACATCGACCAAACAAGAAAATCGAACATGCTAGATCATTATATACCTGTCCTCGTTTACTCATCTCTGTCTCAAGTTTGTCAACAATGGTGTAGAAAGCAGATATACGAAATTTTTCTCTGGCATTCTGAGATACCTCAGGGGCATCACCATCAATGACCACTGTCTTTCGTTTACGATTACGGGTCAAAGTTGACTTATAATCCACACCTGGTGTTATTTCTTTTGCAGCTTCTTCAAATCTTTCAAATTCATTCCTAGATTCATGCAAGTGATCTGCTAGTGAAGAATACAAATCAGCACACGTTTTCACGTTCACGTGCTCATTTTGTAGAGCTTGACTGACCCTGTGAAAATGTTGTAACACTTCTTCCCAAAAGACAAGCATGAAAGCAAATTCTAATTCTTGCATCTTCTTTGCAATGTTTTCTGCTTCTCTTCTGGTGTCCCCCTTCTGTGACTGGTCTTCTTGTAAACATTCTATATGTATATATTCGATTTTTTAGAATTAAAAACCCTTAGATGAAAACGAAAACAAAAGTAAAAAGTGTAACCATTAACCTTACCTTCGTCAAATCAAGTCTTGCTGTGTAAGCTAAATTACTAATATCTACATCAGTAAGTAGTTTATACAAATGTTCGAAAATGCAAAGTAGTTCTAAGCCGTTATGCAAATGTACAGTCATTCAATGACACGTCGACAAATTAGCACTATTCACAATTGTTTTCACTAGCAGACCAAAACGGAAGTGAATTTGTCGCTACGAATCACCAAAACAAACCTTGAAGAAAAATAACAAAAAATAGCAACAAAAAAAACTGGGGGAGGGGGGGGGGGGTATTTTACCCCCAGGGTTGTGGGACCAAGGTTAAATAATGTGCGATTCAATATTACATTTGCGATTTGCTTATGCCATGCAATTACGCTACCGGGACAATATACACATTTTTCTTGAGGACTTGTGGTGCCCCCCAAATGCTTGGTGCCCTAGGCACGTGCCTTGTTTGCCTAATGGTAAATCCATCCCTGGTTCTATATAGCATTTTAGCACTCTCTTTCTCACATTCATTGATAGCGACTTATTGCATAAGATACTCTTCATTTTCTGAAATGCGGCTTTTGCCTGCCCTATTCTGCTCTTAATCTCTGTTGTACATCTTCCATCCGATGTTATAAGTGCCCCTAGGTATTTAAAATTATCCACTTGGTTGAGAATTTCCCCTTCTATTTCTATGTCACATTTTGGTGTCCCGATTTTCTTTGATATCACAATTGTTACTGTTTTCTTGATATTCAAGGAGAGTCCTTTCTGTGCACTCTCTGATACTACAATGTCCAATAATTGTTGTAGGTCTGTTGCATTATCCGCCACCAATACTGTGTCATCTGCATAGTGTATATTGTTTATATTATATCCTCCGATTAGTATTCCTGGCTTCTCTTTGATCTCTCTCATTATTACTTCGCTATATAGGGAGAAGTTATCGGGTGGCAAAACACACCCCTGTCGCACTCCTAGCTTTATCTGTTCGTAACTACCCTCTTTATTTCCCATTTTAATTGCTGCTACTTGGTTCCAGTATATATTCTTTATTATTCTTAAATCCTTCCCACCAATGTTGATATATTCCAACATTTTAATCAGCTCATCATGTTTTACTTTATCAAATGCCTTAGTATAATCTATGGAGCATAAATATATTTCCCTCTGTTTCTCTATTGACCTTTCTATTAATGTTCGTAATATATATATATTGCATTGTTTGTGCCCTTTCCTTCCATAAAAACGTACTGCTCTTCACTAATTTCCATTTTTATTTTCTTTCTTGTACTTCTCATTATAATTCTGAGTAGAAGCTTAGTGACATGGTTTATGAGGTTAATTGTACGAAAATCTTTACATTCAATTGCTCCTGGTCTCTTTTGTATTGCTATAAATACAGATTTCAGCATATCACTGGGTAGATATCCAATGCTGTAAATATCATTTAACATTTTGGTTAATATATCTACCCCAAATGCTCCCAATACTTCTAATTCTTCTATTGTGATTTCATCTGGCCCAGCTGTTTTTCCTTTCTTCTTATGTTTCATAGCGTCAGCGACTTCTTCTTTTAGAATACGTGGGCCTTCTAGGTTACTTTCTTCTGTTAATTCTTCCCTTTCTCCATTATATAATTCTCTTATACATTAATTCCACCGCTTCATTATAACACCTTCCTCCAATAATATCTTTCTTGTTTTTGATTTCAAACACCCTGTATTTATTCTGATTTTGCTTGTGAGCTCACTGATTTGTCTGTGCATACGTTTTTGATCTTTAATCGAATTTAATTCAATTTGTTTGCATTGCTCGTTTAACCAACTTTCTTCTGCCTTCACACATTTATCTCTTATTTCTTTATTTATCTTAGCATACTCTTGTTTGTCATTTTTATTCTGTTTCCTTATATCCATCAGCATTATGATTTCTTCATTCATCCATCTTTTCTTAGCTTTTTGGCGTCTCTCCGGTAATATTTCTTTGCTAGTTTGATGAATGGAGTCCCTTAACATTTCCCATTGATCATTTATACTCTGTATTTTAGCTATTGCATTGTACCTATTTTTCAGTCACTCTGTACTGTTCTTGAATTTCTTTATCTACCTTCAGAACCTATTTATTAGGTCTCAGGTTCTTAACCATTTTTTCCCTCTCTTTAATCTTACTTTTATTTGTCCACATAGTGGTGCATGATCACTATCACCGTCAGCACCAGGCATTGTCTTTACATTAATTAATGAATTTCTAAATTTTTTATTAATAAGTAAGTAGTCAATTTGGTTGCGTATTTTCATATCAGGGCTTTTCCATATGTATAGTCGTCTTTTATGGTGTTTAAACCATGTGTTTCCAATTATCATATCATTAATATTTGCCGATTCTATTAGTTTCTCTCCTCGTTCATTTATTGTACCTAAACCGTAATTCCCCACGATATCCTTTATTTTTCCCTTTCCTACTTTTGCATTAAAATATCCCAGTATTATTTTTATTTCTTGTGATCCAATTTCAGCTATTGCCATTTCTATTTCATCGTAAAAGCGTTGTATTTCTTCTTCACTATTGCTTGATGTTGGTGCATATACTTGTATAATATTTATATCTATTGGGTTGCCTTTGATTTTGACCATTATAACTCTATCTGAAATACACCAGTATCCATTCATAGATTTGTTATTTCATCAAATATTATTCCTAAACCTTTTTCATGTGTGTCCCCTCCAGAATAAATTATTGTGTGTTTGTCGGTTATAACTTTGCCAGATCCCTTCCATCTCATCTCACTTATGCCTAGTATATTCATTTTCATGATTTCTATTTCTCTTAAAACATTGTTTAACTTTCCCAGCTCATTTAATGTCCTAACATTCCATGTTCCTACTCTAAATTTATTTAGTTTAGTTATTGTTTTAGCTTTGCCATCAATAGCTGGATGACGGTGGGAAGATAATGTGGTGGTTTCCCCTTGCCTTCCACATTCACATGGTGGTCCCCAGAGCCGTGTTAGCCACACAGTAGTGGGTTTCCATCCTATACCACGTGGAGGTGCAGTTGGGATTTTCCCTTCATAAAGTTATGGTCTATGACCAAAACTTTCCAGTACTTTTAGAGGACGGCTGACTCAGCTACAGGATTATTAAACTGAACTA
The DNA here is from genome assembly GCA_014155875.1 of Cepaea nemoralis. NCBI lineage: Eukaryota > Metazoa > Mollusca > Gastropoda > Stylommatophora > Helicidae > Cepaea > Cepaea nemoralis. The sequence continues at coordinate 5,088 of JACEFZ010005077.1, read as the reverse complement.
GGGAGGCCCCTAATATAACTTATCTTTGAGGTTTAACGGGATCGGGGTGATAATTTAATCGAAATCGAAAAACACACAATGCATCTCGTGATATACACACTGTTGTGTACGAAATAAATCACATTATAAGGTATAGTGGAAAGGAACATAACAATAGTAAAGTTGTTTCAGGGTACATTACTAAAATTAGTATAAATGTGATTTAAATAATTGTGGTATTTATCTTAATCTTTCATTAAATTTGTATAGAATTTATCAGATGCTATGTGGCTCATAAGAAACGATAAGAATGTTTAGTCATCTTCAAAGTGTACGTAAAAGTTTTGGCTTTATTTTTCATGTATAAGAATCTTGTAACCCATTTTTGTTATTTCTCTTCGATAGTACATCAAATTACAACCCTCACCAGCCAAATACACAAATCAACAGAGGATACGGCAGCGAAAAACATCACAGACTATAAAATACTTACCAAGGCACTGACCCAGAAACTTAGACCCTACATGCCAAAGCTCATACACCCTGACCAACAATGCGGAGTACCACATAGGAACATACACCAACACACACATTTCATTACAGACATCATCACATACACACAGGAGAAAAACTGTCAAGTTTCTCTTTTGTCCTTAGACCAGGAGAAGGCCTTTGACAGAATCTCCCACTCTTATCTACACAAGACATTAACAGAATGCAACTTAGGAATATACTTTAAAAGGTGGATAGAGATCCTGTACCGGAATCCTGAGAGTAAAGTGTTGGTTAACCACACACTCACTGCAGGGTTCCGGCTGACAAGATCGGTGAGACAAGGATGTCCTCTGTCGCCACTCCTATATGTATTGGTTTTAGAACCACTACTAGAAGCAATCAGACAAGACACCAACATCACAGGCACATTCATACCAGGCGGAGGAGAACGGAAGTTGCTTGCATATGCAGATGACACCGTTTTCTTCCCCGCCAACAACACATCCATCACAAAGATACTCCATACATTTACACAATTTGGTAAAGGGAGTGGTGCAAAATTAAACATAAACAAATCATACATAATGGGTCTCTGAAAATGGAGGAATAAAGCCGATTTTCCTCCAGACCTAACAGCCACAGACAATATTAAGATATATGGCATCACATTTCACAGCAACTCCAGACAGATACACGCACAAACATGGCAAAACCTCACACACAAAAATCCAAGACAATCACAGACATCAACAAGCACATCAGACGTTTCATCTTTGGCAACACAATTTACTGCATACAGCATAAGGCACTCATACAGGACAAGAAACAAGGAGGAATAGCACTGCAAGACATATACACAAAGATTCAAGCGCTGAGAATCCAACATACAGGACACATTCTTAGTAACCCAGAACAACACCCACTAGCACTCTACTATATAGAAATGAGACTGCAACACCTTAGGAGAATACATCTTAATATACCACACTACTTTGGAACACTACCAGCATTCTATAAGACATGTATAAAAGCACTCCGAGGGAGTGAGCACTTACTACACCAGACAACACGCCAAATCTACAAATACCTGGTTAAACAACAAGCACCCCCACTACAAGCTAGAATTAAAAGAGGGAAAAAATACTGCATACAAGACTATACATGTACATTTACTAATCTCCACAACCCAAACATAACTCCCAAGGCGAGGGAAATTACATATCGTTTGATCTTTAACATGACACCTACTACCGAAAAACAAGCACACAGGTCAAAACGAATATCACCATGTCAACTCTGTAGACAAAACATACAAGAAACAGAAGACCACATTTTTTTTACATGCCCAACAGTACAGACTGCACTAGACACTTTAAGACAACTAATTGAGATATTCACCAAAAAGAAGACAGATATGTACAAGGCAATATTTTTAAACACAATACCAAAAGCCACAGAAAATAATCACATAAGATTGTTGACTGCACTAGCAGAGTACAGGTATGTGGTATGGACCTGTAGAAATGCAGCAACATATAGGTTCAGAACCTACAACACACATATAATACAGCACATGGTACAAAACAAAATCACACACATATTCAAAACCTCTTAGAGAAAAGGGAAACTACACGTTTCAAATTTGTCTGTGGGATTTGGATAAGGTATACAAACATAGAGATACATCTAAATGTGTATTAGTTTGTGCATGCATAGATATGTCTGTACGTATACGTATAAGTAGGTATGCGTGTGTGTGTGTGTGTGTGCGTGTGTGCGTGTGCATGTGTGAGTGAAAATATACACATAAATGTGAATGTATAATTGGTATGTATATATCTTTGTCGGTAGTGTCTGTTTTGATGTATGTTTGACCCCTAGTCAGGCGTGGATAAACGTATAGTTTTCATAAATGCGTGACGCAAAAAATAATTTGAATTTAATGGCGGAAAGCAACAGGGATGGCAGCGTCAACTTTTACTTTGATTCAGACAAGTGATTGTGTGTTCGTGCTGCTGTTTTCGTGTAGTATTATTATCATGTTAATATTATTTGAAAGGGAAAAAAGTTAGAATTTTATTTCTGTATCATCATCATCATCATCATCATCATCATCATCATCATCATCATCATCATCATCATCATCATCATCATCATCATCATCATCATCATCATCATCATCATCATCATCATCATCATCGTCGTCATCATCATCATCATCATCATCATCATCATCATCATCATCATCATCATCATCATCATCATCAAGTAATGTGTAGGCAATTGCACATGCCATAAATGTAATATTATCGCATATGTGTATATTAATGCATTTGTTGTATTCGGAATTTTAAAGGAAAACATGAATTTTTTAAAAAAATGTTTTACAGGCCAAATAATCTGAAGAAGAAAAAAAAAAAGGAAGAATATTTAAGACAACTAAGAATGGACAGCCTAATTATCTACACAGACGGATCAAAGAACGAAAAGGGAGATGTCGGGGCAGGAGTGGCGATCCCGTACTATAACGTAACAAAATACTTCAAATTAACTGACAACACAGCGGTATACACGGCAGAAGTAATCGGTATTATGAAAGAACTGGAAATAGCGATGGAGAAACCCCCTATAAAACTAACCATATTAACGGATTCACTATCAGCTGTTCAGGCACTCGGAGATTACCCCAAGGGGAAAAGATCGGACCTGAAGGAAGAAATACTTACATTGATAACCATCCTAAAACACAAGGGATGTCAGGTCTCATTAGCCTGGATACCGGCCCATAGAGGCATATTTGGCAATGAGATGGCAGACCAAGCTGCCAAACGAGGGACTACCTGCCGTAACCTAGTAAACACTGGACTGGGAGTTACAGAAGCAAAGAGTATCATCAAACATCATATAATCGAGATGTGGAAACGGTAATGGAAAGATAGCAACAGAGGAAGACATGCATATCAGATCCTTAAAGAGCCCAGCATGAAAAGTCAAGTTAAAAACAATACGAAAATCCCAGCATATAGAAAACTATGGAGTTTGAGACTCGGAAACTGGAAGGACAGAACAAACAACCCAAGATGCGTAGAATGCACGGAAGATAGCACGATAGAACACTATCTCATATCGTGCAAGACATATGACCAGGAACGTCAGAAACTGATAGAATACTTTCAAGCCAGGGATACCATGATGACAATGAAAGAGTGCCTGCGGACAGACGGAGACAAGGACTTGCAAAAACTGGTCAATCAATTCATAGCAATAACAGGGAAAGATATATAAACGACAACCACCGAATGAAGAGGACAGTAACCTTCAATCCGTTGAAACAACTAACAGTGATGACGAATAACCAAGGAAAGACCCTTAGGCAACGGAGAAGAGATGCAACGGGTCATACACCAGGATGGGGATAGAAAAAGATACCAAACACTCCATAAAGGAAGAACATACAAATATATTTACTACCAAATTAAACTCTTTAGACAAACAAACTAAACAGCTAGACACATAACCGCAACCCAAATAAAACAAAACAAATAAAATAAATAAATAAATATGCTACCTAATAGATCTGATAAATAAATACCATAAACGAGTTAAATATATAAACAAATAAATAATCAACCCAGGCAGATAAATAAAGGAATAAAGTCGCGGATAAAATAGAAAACCACAGACAATAGATGCTCATAAATAAAAACAAATACGATGAGAATCAGGAAAGCAGCGAAAAACTAGGCAGGAAATCAGCAGACCACCATGAATGTCTGCACCCGATGAATGCCAGTTTGTACCTTTATTGTCCATGTTTTATGTACCTAAATTCCTTTTTTTTTCGGACATCCACTTTTTTCCATTGTGGTGGATGTCCGGGGTGCCCTGAAAGGGACAGTGGACTGCGGCGTGGTCTGGGCGGGATGTGTGTGGTTTGGCTCCTCCCTGGAGGACCCGGAAGGAGGGAGACGAGATGAGCGATCCCTCTTGGTGGCAATAGCACTATCACGGGCGGGAACGAGAGAGACTAGGATAGGGATCAGCACCGGTATGTTGGGCCTGTATATGAGATAATCAACAGGAATGGGTTGACAACGGCTTGTACAAACGAACCAGGGACAGGACTTAAACACCCGCCCCCCAGCCCCCCCCCCCAAAAAAAAAGGGGGACTGGCCGGACAACCAGACCCCCCTCCCAACGTTACAGACAATGTTTGCGCACAACATAGGCCAGCCTTTACTGGCACATAAAGAAAGTAATAATCCAGACACCATGAACCACCGCTATTATAACCGATGCCACACGGGCTGGTTGAAACAAGGTGGAAAGTTTTGTTTTTGTTCCAAATTGGATCAGGATCAGACAACTCGGGCTATTAAGATTACTGCATCAATTTTTGTCTGGCCTGTGAAAGGTCAAAAGTCCTTAATAAAATAGGTTATTACAATCTATAAAGAAACTGCCTTCCTCTTCCTCTCTTCTCGGGGTATGACTCCTGGGTGTATCGTACGCGGACATCTTGCTTGTGATCGAGAGGTTATGGGAGCGAGGTTCTGCAAATGACATGCTACTGAATGAATGTCTGACATCAGACAAGACTCCCGTAGAATTCT
>JACEFZ010005076.1:0-49711 GCA_014155875.1 Cepaea nemoralis | reverse complement strand
TTTTGGGGTTTGTTGCGTAAAAAATTTCCTGTTATTTTCTTTTCATAAATCTCCTCCCATGTTATGGTTCCAGCGCCGCCTGCCGATGCGGGAAATCTGAATTTACAAAAATTTTGTAAAAAACTAAAAAGCTTTCATTAATATCCCCGTTTTCAACCCCGTCCGGGGCTCCCAAAAAAAACTATAAAAGGATCAACTACATTGTTCAAAAACTGGGAAACTAATACTGCGAAGAACTAAAATTCCTGAACGTAACAAAAATTTAAACCAGTTTCAGTTACAGGAAAAACCGACTTCACCCCCGGGCTGTGCCCTCTCGTTTCAAAAAACCCTCAACCTCTGCCCACACCACCCCTTGCCTTTCCCCAGGAATACGGCTGAAAATGCGCCCCAGGCTCCAATCCCATGTTGCTAACTAGGTGCATTGTTTCCTCCCTAAAACTCCCCACCTAGCTGTAAAAGGGCACCAAAAAAATGTTGGGTGCCCCCGATGCCGCTTCCAATGTAGGCATTCCAGTAGCTCTCATAGCTGGTCCCTCTTGGGGGTTTCCACCCTTTTATCGGGGAATTGTCAACTTCAACAGCTAATGCAATACAATCCTGCAGCCCTGCACCAAGTTTTAATGTGTATATTAAGACATTTTCCTACCCCTCTAATAGTCTAACTACCACAAAATAAATTTAAAAAACTCAAATTTTTTTCTACCACAAGCGACATCATCTTTTCATTGTGTAATGTTCGCCAATCCGTCATGGCTCAAAAAAGAGGGTCTCTATAGGCCATCTAAACTCTATCATTTGCTCAAAAAATTCCCTGAGTTTTCAGAAATACTGTGAAAACAGTTCCATGTGTTTGGAATCACAGAAAGTCGTCTCAACGACAAAATAACCGACTCTGAATTCTCTTAAGGGTTTTAAAAGAAATTCGAAGAGACGAAAATCAAAATTAGAGACGGTATTGCTGTATACTTTTCAAATTCTCTAAACTGTTCCCGTAGACGTGTCTCGAGATAGAAGAGATAGAATGTGTTTGGTTAGAGGTGAAGCCAGTCAGCCAGCAACCTTCTCATTGGATCCTATATCGAAATCCCTGTGCTGTGTATAGTTGGTATGACTTTTTTCACTACAATGATGGATAGGGTGTTTACAGCAGGTAGAGAAGTCATGATATTAGGTGACTTTAACATAGATATTACTAAATCCAACCAGACATGGGAAGATATCATTCTATCTTACAATTTCAAACAACTAATAAATCGTCCCACAAGAGTTACAGACACCTCCTCAACTATAATTGATCATATATATGTTACTTGTCCAGTTAATATTACCGAATGTTCTGTTCCTGTTAGTGCAGTTAGTGACCTATACCCAATATGTTGTACATGGTCGAAAATTGGGTTCAAAACTCCTAAAAATAAACATTTAAGCATCAAATTTAGAAACTTTAAAGCTCTCAACCAAAATTTATTTTTAGACGACTTAAAAAATGCAGCCCTTGAACATGTTTACCAACTTCCTGATCCGGATGATGCACTAGCTTACTGGACAAAGACAGTCTACAATGTATTTGATAAACATGTGCCAGTCAAAGAAGTTCGAGTCAAGAATCAACATAAGTCCCCATGGGTCACTAGCAAAGTTCTCGAAATCATGAGAAAACGAGATACAGCACACAAAAAATAAAGATTTTATCAATTACCGCAGACTAAGAAATAAAGTTAAATATGAAATTCGTAGGATAAAGAAAGATCATTTCAAAAATTTGATTGTAGATAAATCAAATAATACAAATATATGGAAGGCTATTAACTCGCTAAACCAACAAGAAACACGCTTCAGAGTCAGCAATACCAAACTCTATAACATGCGAGGATTTCAGTTACTTCTTTCAATCAGAAATAGAGAATCTAAAGTCCTCAATACCAGACTCAGTATGTAATTTAAGTTCACTGTCATCATTCTGTGAAGGGAAGAGCTCTAGAAATATTCCCCCTGAGATTCCCTTGATGTCTGTTGCAGAAGTATATAAATATCTCTCGAATCTCAAAGCAACAAATTCAGAAGGCCTAGATGGTATCAGTAATAGAATTCTTCGGGTGTGCTGCACCTATTATTAGTGAGTCCTTAACGTTCATATATAACCAGTGCCTATCCAAAAACTACTTTCCATCTGCCTTTAAAGTTGCTAAAGTGTATCCTCTACTTAAAAATGGCTCAACTGATATTAGCGTCTTGGGTAATTATAGACCTATTTCCTTACTATCGTCGCTATCAAAGCCATTAGAAAAACACATGCATAAAATAACACTACATCATTTAATTAACAACGATCTAATAATTGACAGTCAATCTGGGTTTCGACCTAAATATTCTTGCCATAGTGCCCTTACAAAAATGACCGATAACTGGCATCTTTGTATCAACAATGGCAACATTTATGGAGCAGTATTTGTAGACTTTAAAAAGGCCTTTGATATGGTAGATCATGATATTTTAATTAGAAAATTAAAACACATGAAGACTAGCACCAATATGGTGAACCTAATTACGTCATTTTTATCAGACAGACAACAAGTAGTGTCCTTCAATAACTGTCTATCAAGACCCACATAACTTAATTTTGGGGTGCCTCAGGGCTCAATACTAGGTCCGCTGCTTTTTGCAGTGTATATTAACGATCTTCCTTTATACCTCAATACTTCGTGTGGTCTATTTGCGGACGACTGCACTATTTACGCAAGGCAAGAGAGCCTTTGTGACGTAGAGAGCTCTTTACAAAACGATATTGACAACCTTAGTAGATGGAGCAATGAAAATCGCATGTTAATTAACATCGACAAAACCAAATCCATGCTAATAACGACCAGACAAAAACTACAGACCCTAGCCATAACTGGGACACCGCTCGAGCTCCACGTGGACACGTTACCTATAATTAATGTAAATGAACATAAAACATTAGGTCTTTTAATTGACAGACATTTAAACTGGAGCCCTCATGTTCACGCCCTTACCAAGAGAATAGCACAAAAAGTTTACCAACTTGCTAAAATTCAACATTTTTTGGATGAAAGCACACGTAAAATATTCTACGCATCCTATATCCAATTACCTCTCGATTATTGTTCCACAGTCTGGGATGGCTGCCCTAAATCTAATATGAAACGATTGTGTTCGCTTCAAAACCGCGCTATACGTCTAGTTTCTAGCATAAAGCACGTTGAAAGTATTAAATTATACAGCCATCTAAGACTTCTACCACTTCAAAAGCGCTTCCTTTTTAACAAAGCCAAATTAGTGAATAAAATTATATCTGAAAATACCCCAGAGTATCTTCTACCGTCAATTCAATCTAATGCAATGAACAGTAAGCGCTTAAATTTATTACAGCTTCCTAAGCCTAGATTGGACTTATACAAAACTTGTTTCGCATATTCTGGTGCTCACTTGTGGAATAGCCTTCCACCAGAACTGAAAACACCAATGAGTCCCTACACATTCAACCGAAACCTCTTTCAATACTTACTTCATACCGACTATATGCCTCCATAAGTCACCTACTAGTATCATTTTTCCACTATCATTATGTGTGTGAACGAGACAGTGGGTGAGAGAGTGAGTGAGAAAGAGTGTGAGTGGAAGAATTAGTATGAGTGAGAGTGAGAGAGTATGCATGCGCGTGTGCCTGAGTGAGTGTAAAAGTGAGTGAGTGTGTGGACATATGTGTGAGAGATTTAGTTAGAGGATGAGTGAATCTGAGAGAGTGGGTGTGTTGTATGTCTGTCTGTCTGTGTGATAGAGTGTGAAAGTTAGTGAGTGAGTGTGAGTTAGAGAGTCATCGAGTAAATGAGTGAATAAAGGAGCGTGAGTGAGTGAGAGAGAATTTGTGGGTATGCGTGTATGTGCGCGAATGAGTGAGTGTGAGAGCGAGTGAGTGTGTAAAAGAGAGAGCGTGGGTGAATGAGAGAGTGCATGAGAAAGTGTGATGTATGTGTGTGCATGTCTGGATGTGTGTATGGGTGTATATGTGTGTACATGTGTGTATCTGTGTGTGACTCTGTGTGTATGTGTGTACGTGTGTTAAGGTGTGCGTTCATGTGTTTATATGGATGTGCGTGTGTGTATGGATGAGTGTGTGTGTGTGTGTGCTCGTGTATGTATTGTATATCTTTGTATGTGTAAGTGTGCATGCATGCAGTGTATGCGAGGGAGTGTATATTCGGGTGTTATGTGAGTACGTGTGAGTAAGTATATGGATGCGTGCAGGTGTGTGTATTACGTGGGTATGATGTGTGTGGGTGTGTGTATGTACATGTGTGTGTGTGTGTGTGAGAGAGAGAGAGAGAGAGAGAGAGAGAGAGAGAGAGAGAGAGAGAGAGAGAGAGAGAGAGACAGTTGAGCGCACGCATGTCATCTAACATGCTGATCCATATGTTTTGTGTATTCTCATTTTTTTTCATATTATCATTGTGATGCACTTGATTTTAATATGCATAAAATGAATTCATGTAAATTACTGTAAAGCAAGTGAGAGAGTTAGTGAGTGTAAGTGAGAGAGAGAGAGTGAATGGGTGTGAGAGTGGGTGTATGTAAAGAGAGAGATAGAGAGAGAGAGAGAGAGAGAGAGAGAGAGAGAGGGAGAGAGAGAGAGAGAGAGAGAGAGAGAGAGAGAGAGAGAGAGAGAGAGAGAGAGAGTTGAGCCCACGCATGTCATGTAACATGCTATTCCCATATTTTTTTTATGTATTCTCATCTTTCATATTACGAGGTATCGTTTAATGCCACCTGATTGTCCTGTAACATGCCATTCCATATTTTTTTTTTTTAATTCTCATCTATCATTTTGTATGCCACTTGATTTATATCATGTATAATATAACATTACTGTGATGTGAGTGAGAGAGTTAGTGTGTGTGTGTGTGTGAGAGAGAGAGAGAGAGAGAGAGAGAGAGAGAGAGAGAGCGCAAAAGAGAGAGAGAGAGAGAGAGCGCAAGAGAGAGAGGGAGAGAGAAAAAAAAAGAGAGAGTTGAATTGCATCACTAATTTTTACACTACATAATGTATATGTACAGTTTTTTTCTCCACTTCTTGCAATTGCGAGAATTCTCACGACAATGGTCAGTGTCTCAATTGTGTGTAAAGTGTGGGAGTTTGTTCTTATTAGTTTCAGTGATCATGTGAGGCATCATGTATTTGTCTAGATGTGAGGATGTATGTATGGGTGTGTATGTGAGGGATATGTGTGTGTGGGGAATGTGTGTGTGTCTGTGTAAGAGAGAGAGAGAGAGAGAGAGAGAGAGAGAGAGAGAGAGAGAGAGAGAGAGAGAGAGAGAGAGTTGAATTGCATCACTAATTTTTAAGTTACAAACTGTATATGTACAATTTTTCTCCATTTTCTTTACAATTTTGCGACAATGCTCACGACAATCGTCACTGTATGTGTGTGTGTAAAGTGTGGGAGTTTGATCATAATAGTAGGTTGGGGGATCGGGAGATGTGTGTGTGGGTGGATTCGTGATGTGTGTGGGTGGGCTCAGGATGTGTGGGTGGGCGGGGTGGATTTGTGTGGGTGGGTGGGGGATTTGTGTGTGGGTGGGTGGGTGATTTGTGTGTGGGTGCGTGCGAGATATATGGGTATATAGAAAGATGTGTTTGTGGATGGGGATGTGTGTTTGTCTAGGTGGTTGTGGGTGAGTGGGTGGAGGAGGATATGTTGGTGGATGATTGATGGTGGGTTATGGGATGGGTGGGGGTATATGTGTGGGTGGGGAGATGTGGGTGTGGGGATATGTGGTGGGTGGGAGATGTGTGCAGGTGGGGGTGGTTGTGGGTTTGGGGATATGTGTGTGGGTGAGGGATGTGTATGGGTGTGGGATGTTTGGGTGGATGGGTCGGGAGTGTGTGTGGGTGAGAGATGTGTGGGTGAATGTGTGTGGGGGGTGTGGGTTGGGGGAGGGGTGCGTGATGGGTGTGGGTGATGGATTATAGAGGATGTATGTGTGGGTAGTGAGGGTGATTGTAGTTGGGGGATGTGTGGATGGGTAGGAGATGTGTGGATAGATGTGTGTGTGTGGGTGAGGGATGTGTCTTTGGGGTGTGGTATTGTGTGGGAGGGGAGCTTGGTGTGGATAAATGATGTTTGTGTGGTGGGTGAAGGTGTGGTTGGGCTTGTGGGTGGGTGAAGGATGTGTGTGAGGGTGGGGGATGTGTGCTTAGATGGGTGGTTGGGATGTGTGGGTGGGTACATAGGAGATGTATGTGTTGATGAGTGGGTAAGGGATGTGTGGGTGTTAGTGGTTGAGGGATAAGTACGGGTGTCTAGGGATGTGTGAGGGGATGAATGTATGGGATGTGTGTGCGTGGATGGGAGGTGTGTGTTTGTGAATGGGGAATGTGTTGGTGGTGGGGATGTGTGTGAGGGATGTTTGTATGGGTGGGGAGATTGTGCGTTGGTGGGGATGTGTGTGTATATGGGTAGGGGTGTGTGGTTAAGGGATGTGTGGCTGGGGGAATGGGTGGATGGAGGATGTGTGGTTGGGTGGAGGATGTGTGGTTGGGTAGAGGATGTGTTGGTGGGTGATTGTATATGAGTAAGGGTGTGTGGTTAAGGGATGTTTGGTTGGGGGATGGGTGGGTAGAGGATGTGTGGGTGGGTAGAGGATATGTGGGTGGGTGAGTGTGTGCAGGTTAGGAGATGGTGGGGGATGTTTGTAGGTGTGGGCTCGGTATCTGTGAGCGGGCTGGGGGAGATGGGAGATTATGTGGGTAAGTGCGGAATTTGTGTGTGGGTAGGTGCGGAATATGTGAGTTGACGGGGAGATGTGTGTGTGGCTGAGGAATGTGTGTTTGGTTGGGTGGTTGGAGGTGTGTGGGTGGAGGAGGATATTGGGTGAGTGATTGTTGGTGGGAAATTGGACGGGTAGAGGATATGTGAGTGGGTGGGGAGATGTGTGTAGGTGGGGGATGTGTGGGTTATTGAATGTATGTGTGCTTGGGGTGTGGGTGGATGGGATGTGTGGTGGGTGAGAGGTGTGTGTGGGTGGGGAGATGTGTAGGTCTAGGGATGTGGTGGATGGGTGGGGGAATGTATTGTATGCGTGAGTGGTTGGGTGGGGGAGTTGGAGTGAATGGGGGATGTGTGGGTTGGTGGTGGATGTGTCTCATAACATAGTAATATGCATTGTTTATGTTTACAAAATTCATGTGACAATGTTTCTTTCCTATGCACTGTTGATGAAAGAAAGATGAGTGATTGGAAGGGCCGAATGTAAGACGGGCCTGTGTGCCCAATTTGTTACCCTTTGAAAATAAAGTCTGTTCGTTCGTTTGTTCGTTCGTTCTCCTTCGTCTCTTGCCCTTTATCCAACTGTTGAAGCATAACACCCCCCCCCCCCCAACCCCCATACAGTTCAGGCCAGGCCACCCTGCCTTGTCTTACCTGCTATAACATATTCCACGTTTGGTGCCAAGTACATTTCCTTTAACTTCAACAAGTCTCCCAGTGCTATGAAAGCATCTCTTGCTTTTTGTATTCTTATTATAATATATCCACCTGTTTACCCACCCACGTCTACATTGCTAAGTTAAAAAGTTAGTTGCATATCTTTTAAAGGACTTCGCAGTCAACCCAGCATTTTTGGCTGTGTGTAATTTCTTGGGAAGTTTACGTTCAGTAGTTTACCATTGCCTTCTGAACGACTGACACTCGTACCATTGTATGAAAACCAACGCAAGTCGGTATGTTGCCAAATCGCCTGCAGCTGTGTTGCGAACGCGGTATGCGAGATTACAAATTGCGTCGGTAACCCCTTCGCCACAGAGCAGACTTTATATATAAATATGTGTATGGTTGTACCTCTTGACGTTTCCCCCAAGGAGATCAGTTTCTCGTTTGTCTGGTTTATGCTCATTATCTTTGTCTTTTGCTTACAGATGTCAGGCCTAATAAATGTGACCTCCCGTACGGTGTGTTTAGTTTATCCTGCAGCTTATTTCGTGTGTTGGAACCTAGTGTCTGACCAGGATGTCTCATAAAATAGTGTCTGCCCACGATGTCTCACAGAATAGTGTCTGCCCAGGATGTCTCACAGACTAGTGTCTGCCCAGGATGTCCCACAGACCAGTGTCTGCCCAGGATGTCCCACAGACTAGTGTATGACTAGAATACCCACTAGGAAGTAACGAGAGGTTATGTTCAGTATAAACTCTGACAACTATACCTACCAGCCGACACTAATTATTTGATTCATACATTATAACATGGCACATGATAGCTGTGTACTTGTTACCTTGTTTCTGCTCCTTTCATAAGTACCCTTTTAAAGCTGTCTTTCAGACACTGTGACTTTTCTTTGGCCATGAACAAATGTACATCACATTGAAGTAAATAAATAAGATGAATGATTTCTCATGGGACGCAATCGTAGGAAACAATGATTGAGCAGGAACAACTTTGTTACGGCAATATATACACTATAAAACTGAACAATAAAATACCGAATTGAAAATTATTTCATGGAAAATATTTTTACTACTTGTGTACACACTTTTTAGGCTTTGCTAATCATCATCATGTACCATGCCGATACGCGTGGGCGGTCATGTTTCGCCATCTCACTCGATCGCCAGAGTCGTGGATCAGCTCAGCGTTCTTGTCTCGACCATGTCACGTGGACAAGCCATTCAGGTAGTTACTTCTCTGCCTCACCTTGTTCTCTTCCCCTCGATCTTGCCAGTTGCCACCAAGTTCTCCAATTTATTTCTTCTCATAACGTGACCAAAAAATTTTGACTGTCTACGTCTAATTTCACTAATCAGTTTTCGATTTTCATTTGTGTCTTGTAGGACTTTATCATTGGTTTTTGCCAATGAATAAAACCAATTAAAACCAATTATTTGGCCTACCTTCTCCCCGACATCAAGAGTTCTCCAACCAATGGTCATGATTGAGCTGCTAAGTCATGCCCTCTCTGAATTAGATTTTTCTGTAAACAAATGTGCATGATGTCCATGTTAGTACAGCCCATCAGTGCAGCTAAGAATAATAAGACTGTAACCGACCATGCATGTCGTAAGGGGCGACTAATGAGGGTTACCATGGAACTGGCTATCTCATCCATGAGAACAGTTCAGCTGCAAAATCCCAGCAACCATTAACGCGTCTAAAGAAATGAAAAGAAAATAACAGCCAACTAAGATCAAAAGAAGCTTTTATCCTAGAAGAAATATGTCACGATCTGGAGAACTTCCCCATGGAGTCTGGATCGCCGACTAGACTAACTTCATTTTGCCTTTAAGAAAATCTCCAGGATTGATGCCTGGAATGTTAAAACTGTGTGTGCGTTAGAAAAGACCGCACTAGTGGTAGGGGGAATTTAATTATGAGACTAGCATTTTGAGATGATTTGAAACAAGATGAAAGGGAGCAGGCAAAACGCTTCTAACACCGGTTACATAGTGATATCTCACACCATACAGAGGAAAATTGCCCCTCTCTGTCAATGAGTGGACTTAAAGAACACACACAATAAGACTGGAGAAAGAAACAGAAACAAAAATGAAATCGTGTAAAGTATAAGATGGGAGCCGCGGTATTGTATTGGCTGGCGAGCCTGCCTACGGGCCCGGTGGCCATGCTTCGAATCTCCCTCGACACGGGGATTTTTTAAACAGACCTGGATTCCCAGGTCGACTCAGCTTAACATGAGTACCATAAATATTATGGGAAGTAAACCAGCCGACATTATATTGGGCTCATCAGCCACCAAGCACCGGTTAGTTGACTTCAGGGAAAGTCAGCTGTGTTATTTAATGAGTGGCACCTTGCAGTCTTGACAGACTAAAGTATGTGAGTTGGAATGTGGCCAAAATTCCAACTCACAATGCCTGGGCAGAGCTTCAGAGAAACATGTGGTGCCCAAACGACATGTTCCCTCTCTCGCCTTGTGTTTTCCAGAGGAATGGGTAACCAATACGTCTGGCACAAGGTAGGCTGCAGACGCTGGCGGCTCAGCGTCAGACCTCCGAGACCTCACCTCCGCGAGCAGGTGGCGAGTGGTGGCCAAACCCTGGAACCCAAGGGACCCGACTTAGAGGCGTTCAGCCAAGTCCCACAGGTGAGGGCCTCGTACGCGCCTGGACCGTAGGGCGCGTACATCTGTCATCACAGTGTCCGGACCTGTGTAAAGCGTGCACTAATTTCAGACTCCCCGCATGACTTTTGCGGATCCCGCACCACCGGGAATAGGCCCGCCGGAGATATTGCCAGAGATATTGCTCGTATGTGGCGAGAAAATCTCCCATCCTTCCACTAGAGTGAGACTGAATAAGTAAAGAAACGATATAAAAGTAGTGGTATTTCAATTGCGCTTGCGCTCCCACCTATGCTACACCCTTCATGTGTCTTCGCAAAGTCAGACTAGACTCAAGCTCAACAGGATGTAATAGGTACAGAACAATTCTCTGACACATTCTGTGAGTGATGTATCAAGTGATTAGACGTAAATTGAACTTCACGTTACGAGTTGGATGTATTCTGTTCCCATTTTCACCTCTCCACTTTCCTTGCTCTGACAATTTGATTCGATTACCCCTATCCCGTTCAACTTCAAGGAAAAGTTATAGTTAGGGTCCATCGCTGGCTCAGAATGATAATCATGTGATTGAGTCAGCCGCAAAAGTAGCTGCCCGTGGTTTTACCCTCACAGGCTTATTAATCCGAAGGGGGTAATGGACGACCCTGACAAAACCTTTGACATCCATTTTATTAAGCTCTGTTGGCAGGCCAGTAATTGAATCACAAAAGCTGACAAAGTTCAAAACAATGTTTTCCTGTTGTGAATTTTGAATGGTGAATACAAACAATATTTTGCACAATTTATTGTCTAGCATATTTAGCTGCATATGGTTAGATGCATGCATTCTTCAGTTAAACAGATTCATAACTCCGCTTAAACATGTATTAATTTTAATTTATGTGGTATACGCCTGACGAGTTACAGCAAAATGTGCCAGGTAATAATTTGTGCGATATACGGTGTGTCTCCCCCGATGGTGTTTCCACCTTGTCGTGGTGGGGGAGCTTGAGTTTCTCAATGACCCTGAGAGCTATGCCGGCGGTAGCGTAGCTACCAGCAGGGCCTCCCAAGCCGGACAGGTCAAAGGGTAGAGAACAGACAAAGAGAAACACCCTGGTCCTCCAGGTTGGGGGTTGAAGCGTGGGGTTAACATCCCCACCTTTGTAAACATCATTTTGTTACGAAACAGATACATGAGCCTCGAATTCGGACTGACTTATTTGGACATCGACCTTGGAACGTTAAAGGACTTTTGAGATTTGGAACATGGAATGTACGGACACTATATCGAGCTGGAGCGGCCGAAGAATTAACCCGGGAGCTGGTTGAATATCACATGGATATAACAGCAATTCAAGAAATTAGGTGGCCAGGAGAGGGTACTTTAGAGCAAAATGGAATGATTATAATATATGGAGAAAACACCCAAAATAAACATGAATTGGGAATAGGATTTGTCATCAAAAAAGAGTTATGGGGGAACGTTCTAAACTTTAAAGCTGTTAATGATAGGATTAGTAAATTACGAATAAAAGGTAAATGGAAAAATATAACGATGATTAATGTACATGCACCTACTGAAGAGAAAGAAGATGATATAAAGAAGACTTTATAATGATCTGGAAGATGTCATAGAAGAAACCCCCAAACAGGACAATCCTGATTGTGCTGGGAGACTTCACGCAAAATAGGCAGGAGAGGCAAACTCATAAAAAGTTGCGGTATGAAAGCCTACATACAACTTCAAATGATAATAGATGGAGAGTCATCAACCTAGCAGAAGCAAAGGACAGCAGATCAGCAGTACCAGACTACAAAGAAAGGATATACACAAACAAACTTGGAAAATCATGTGACAAGAGCAGCAGAGCTGCGTTCTTGTGCGCCCGTATAGGGCCTCCCCCCCCCCCCCCGACCATCCGACTGCTGCGGGCATTTGTGACCGGGTTAACCTTCCCGGACATAAAACATACAACAAGTTAGAAGCCAAAGAGGAGGCTGCGTGCCACAGCGGACCGCACTTTCCTCGTTGGGGCAAAACTGTAAAATAAAACTTAAGAGAGCTTTCTAGCTAAACTACAAAGGTTACACCCAACCAGATAACTGAGAAAAACTACAAGAAAGATTACAGTAAAAGAGAAATTTGCAGATGAAATAAAATGTAAACTTGAAAATTCTAACAAAACCCTTTGGAGGAAAGCATTGACCAAACTTGGTTGAACATCAAGAATACAATTCAATCTACCGCAGAAGAATGTCTCGGTGTGTTAACCACGCATAGAAAGAACAGATGGTTCAATCAAAATGTGAAGAAGCAGTCATTAGGAAAAAGAATGCCAGACAGCTTATGGCTTAAATGACATCAACAACATCCAAAAGGAAGAGCAATATAGAAATGAATGTAAAGAGGCTACAAAAATAGTTCGACAGCAGAAGCGAGAATATATGAGTAATATAATCAAAGATATGGAAACTAATCACCAGAAAAACGAATCCAGAAAGTTTTTTTAAAGAACTGAAGTCAATGAAACGAGGGCACCAACACAACACATATGGTTTAAAAGACAAAAATGGGAATATGATAAATACCAATGAGGAAATGTGCAACACATGGAAAGAATACTTTGTTGAATTACTAAATTGTGAAGCTCCAAGTAACACTTTCCCACAGGAAGAGGTTCTAACGTGTGAACCACAAATTGAAGAACCTGCATTTGAAGAAATCCTATATGTAATCACACGACTTAAAAACAATAAGGCAACTGGGGCTGATGGAATTGCTGCTGAATTTATAAAGGCAGGTGGCCATGCATTACATCTAAAGCTATACGAACTAATAATAAAAATCTGGAGGACAGAAGAATTACCCCATGACTGGAAAGAGTCATTATTGATACCTATCTTTAAGAAAGGAGACAAGTTCCAATGTGAAAATTATAGAGGAATATCACTACTGTCCACTAAGCTATAAGATACTATCCGCAGTATTACTAAATAGACTAAAACCATATTCAGAATACATATTAGGTGACTACCAGGCGGGTTTTAGACAAAACAGATCAACAATAGATCAGATATTTATCTTACGACAAATAGCCGAGAAAAATTGGGAATATAAAAGAGATCTCCATAACATTTTTGTGGATTTTAAAAAGGCTTATGATAGTGTCCATAGGAATAGTCTATGGAATGCTATGCAGGAATTTGGAATACCAAGGAAGTTAATCAACATGACCAGACTATGCATGGAAGATACTTATAATATAGTAACATATAAAGGCAGGAAATCAGACCCTTTCCAAATAACATCTGGCTTGAAACAGGGTGATGCACTATCGCCGCTACTCTTCAATCTGGCTCTAGAGAAAGTTGTAAGGAAGGTAAAGGAGGAATGTGATATTGGAGGAACATCCAAGCTGCTTGGTTATGCAGATGATATAGATATTATAGGGGAAAATGAACAAAAGACATTGGAAATATTGACTCACTTAAAGGAAAAAGCCCAACAGATGGGGCTGGTTATCAACCAAGATAAGACAGAATATATGGTAATTTCAAGAGAAGGAATGGCTAAAAACTCTGGCCACATACAAATAGATAATATGACCATTAAAAGAACGGAAACATACAAATACCTGGGTACAATCTTCAACTGCTCCAACATCATAAGGGAAGAAATACAAACTAGAATCAATTCTGGAAATAAGATATACTATGCACTACAACATCTACTAAAATCAAAGGCGCTATCTCGTAACACCAAGATCACAATATACAAAACACTGATCAGACCAGTTGTGCTGTATGGCTCTGAAACCTGGAGTACAACGAAAGGAGACGAAGCCTTGTTACAAACCTTTGAGAACAAAGTTTTAAGACGCATCTTTGGACCCATTAGGGATACACAAAGTGGAGAGTGGAAAAGAAGAAGTAACAAAGACATTTATGATCTGTTTAAGTCCCCGCTAATCACTGGTATCATGAAGGCTAATAGACTACAATGGCTGGGGCATATAGAAAGAATGGAAGATAATAGGGAAACAAAACTCGCTTACACTCAGGAAATAAATGACCGTAGACCCCGAGGTAGACCAAGAAGACGGTGGAGAGATAATATATATACAGACCTACAAGCACTTGGAATCAACGACTGGCAAGAGAAGGTCAACCAGAGAGACGAATGGAGACGGATTGTATCTGCAGCAAAGAACCTCAATGGCTCGGAACGCTGAAGAAGAAGAAGAAGAAGAAGAAGAAGAAGAAGAAGAAGAAGAAGAAGAAGAAGAAGAAGAAAAAAAAAAAAAAATATACGGTGTGTGTTTTTATTATTAAAATTTTAAATCAACCCCGGTGTTTTGTTTTTAGGGAGAGAGAGAGAGAGAGAGAAAAGAGAGAGAGAGAGAGAGAGAGAGGGGGGAGGGGGGGGGGGGCAGACAGAGGGTAGGGATGGGCAGACAGACAAAAACAGACAAGAGTTCACGGACATATTTTCGCTTCGGAATTGGTATGCGCAAAAGATTTTGCAAATGTCGTATCGCCCTAGACCGAACGAATCTCGTGAGTTGATATGGATACAAACTGTATCACGGCTCCAGTGTTCAATGTGTACCAAATGTTTACTGATTACTCCATGGATTGTACATACTTGTTAACTTTGAAGAAATTATTTCAAACCTACATGTTTGACTTGATGCTTTTTTTAACTTCATAAACCCCAAAGAAATCTTCACTTTCTAACAATGGTAATATGAAATGTTTAAATTTTTAAAGTTGATTTTTTGTTCTTGACTTGGGGACGTAAGTTACAAGTACCTCACAAGTCGAAGTAGGTTCGCCTGATGGCGGGGGACACTGGTGATAGAGAACGATAACCCCCAAGCAAACATCTGCCCGGTGCAGTAGAAGTAGAGTACGTGTATAAACTACGCTTGAGTATAAAGCAAAAGAACGAAATAACAAAACCAAAAAAAAAAAGGTGGAGGGAGAGGGGGAGGGGTGAAGTATCAATCCATAACTTAACTGATTCAATGAAAAAAAAAAAATGTAGGTTTAGACCAAAGATGGTAAAACAATCAAATGAACAAGTTGTATAATGTAATTTCCATTCCCCGAGCATTAAAATTGCAGAAGATACTACGAAACGAAACAAATAACACGATGTGCTTAGTATTGCGATATACCCCCTTTCTGTCCAAATGAAAGGTAACATTTGGCGATATATTATCCTTTGCACTGATCATTTAATAATGGCACGTTACTGGGGTGTCAAGAGGGAAAACATCAACAATCGACACTAACATAGTACGCGTTATTCCTGGAGCAAAGGACTCTGGCGATGTCCTTATTTTCTACAAGCAGTATTATATTAATAACAACACTAGTAGGCCTACGGGTTTTGTTCACATATTATAATTTAAAACAATATCACACATACGACTGATGCTACACAATGAACAAGCTTTAAATTACGTAATAGTTCAACATTGTAAGGTCTTTATCAAAGCAGAAGAAACGCTTTACCGCAACTATTCGGCTAACATGTAAATACAAACACGGTTACAAATATGAATGCTGGTTTCTGTTGCGCTTCAGCAAACACTGGCGGAATAACGTCAGCTAAAAATAGCAGAAATTCCCCATGCGTTTATATCTAAAGACACGTCTGTGGGTATTCATGACTAAACTGTTATTTTTATAACATTATTAATGCGGATGAATATGACACATTAAGAGGGTGTACGTTTGTGTGGTGAATGATGGGTACTACGCTACAAAGATAGGAAATATGAATGACACAGGCATTGATATTGCACCTCGGGAGCAAGTTGCCGCTGATCGAGTTGCTTGGGGGAAAAAGATCGGGAATGGTTGATTTGTGTTAGTTGAGTTGAGCAAAGAAATGACATCACTCACTCAGGACATTCCCTACGCTCTGCGTCCCCTCGTTCCACAGCCAGCGAAATGTCATACTACTAATCGTTCCCACCGCTGATTGAAAGTTCTTCTTGTTTTCCCCTAAATTTTGGAGATTCTTCCAAAACCCCCTGCCGATCCCCCGCAATATCATTCTTTCTACATAGGGGTTCTTAATCTGTTCCCCCCCCTTTTCCCCACTTGGTCCCACGGTTTACCTCTCCTTGTCCATGGGTAATCTATCCCCAAAGAGGTGCATTTCCTGCCAGTCTATCAGCCCGTTACATAAAGAACATTCAGTGTAACTTATATCGATTCATGTAAGTCAGAAAACGAAAATAAGTTTTAAGAACTTATAATATATATGCACATACTACATTGTTGTTTTGTTGTTGTTATTGTTGTCTTACACTTAGTCGTTAGGCGTCGGGGGGGGGGGGGGGGGGTTAAATTGCTGTTCTAGAGCCTGTGTATAGCGCCTTTCCTGGTAAAATTCGTGATCAGTATTGTCTAAGATCAAGTAAATTCGCTGGACCTATCATACTAGGGGTATGCCCGTGAAACATGGTCACTGAATAAAATAAAAAAGAAACTAGGCTACAGAGATGTGATTTCTACGTCACATGCAAAGATTTCCATGGACGACTAAGGAACCCAAGTATCCGTGTTCCTAAAAGAGGTTAAGTGGAGAGACATATTCACCCACATCTCTTTTTCTCATAGTCCGCGCCGTGTGGCGTTGGTGATCATATCTGTCCACAGCCTTCTGTCTCGTGCATTGCCAAACATTTATGACACTGATGTTCCTCTATGCTATGATATCAAACTGTCCAACATATTCTTTCTTGGCCTTTCCCCCACTCCAATTTCCCCGTTGAAAACATACTCCAGCTTTTCTCTTCTCATGACATGAAGGTGGACCATCTTCGTCTGATGCGAGAAACCCCAGTTCTCTTTCTGGGATTGCTCTTTCTGTCCATTGTGTTCTCATCATTTTTAGTATAAAATAACATCTCCGCAGCTTTCATATAATTTCTTGCTTGCCTCCCAAATTTTTCCGTGATTCCCTTCTATACATCAAAATTTGGGTTTTGATATAGCTCTTAAGAAATTTCATGCTGTAAAATTGTGAAAAGACACTATATGCGAAGCAATCAAAAAAAAAGGTTGTTTGCGTTTCTCCTTCTTGACAGTGACCAGACCTATCGACCGCAGTCATTTTCTCTATAAAGAGATCCTCATGGCCTATGGTCATGAAACTTGAAACCATAACCAAAAAATATTTGACGGCTCGCCCCAGCATCATGAACCACCTGCTGACATCGTTTTACATTACCCTGATCGGAAGATAAACGGGTACCCCCATCAGTTAACCATATCAGTTTAAGACAATCGTAATTTTCTGGCAATGTTATAAGACAAGAAGGCTGAAGAAGGTTGTGAAAAACCGGGATGTGCGGGGTTCGGCAGAGGGAAAAAAAACGCTAGATAGTTTGACAGAGTGACATGGAAGACGGACAGTGGTTGAACTTTGCAATAACATATAGGATAGATCTCACGCCCTTAGGCATAACACATGAAGATGACGATTTCGTGGGATGGGCCCCAAAACCTGGATAATCAGTAATCAATGCAGGTCCTTTGCAAAAACGTCCATCTTATTTATTGCCAGTTCCCTTGTCTCATAAATTTGTCATGCCAAAGCTTTTTTTAAATGTGGGATGTCCATCTTCATGATTGGCGACTGCTGCCTCTTTTCCAAAACCATCCCTTTCCATCACATTAACTCACTTCAGGGCGATATTTTTTCAGAAGTGCAACTTGCAGTAAGTATATAATGAGATTTCAAACCAGCTCTTGATGACAAAATTAACGACTAAACAGACGGTATCCACAGATGTCTTTTTTTACTAACCAAACTCGGGTATCTCCTATGAAACCGAAGAGCCGTAACTGTATAAATATTCCCATGAAACTGCCCGTAGTAATCACCCCAAATTTTTTGATTCCCACATTACACTTATACATGTCAAATGTCAGGAAACATTTTTCTTTCACTTATGACAAATATTTTAGTATTTCTCACCCTTTTTCGAGTCATGGCCACAATATATAAAGCCAAGCAAACCACAACCCTTTTTTTTTTATAATCAAGTAACTAGAAATCACCTCGCCGTGTTTTATAAAAGGGCTTTAAAAAATTGGAAACTGAGTTACTTTGCTAGTTAATATTTCATAATAGCAAATATTGTAAGCATTTTATTGTTTGTAATGAACAAGTTTAATCTAATGAAATACTGCATTTGTATATTTCATGTTCAGTAATTCATCATGGTGTGACAAGTGGACATTTAAAAATACAAAATAATGCATGCCCCCCAAAGAGCCAATAATTCAAATTTGCATTGAGGCAGGTTTTTTTTTGGGATTAATTGACAGAGCCTAAAATAGGTACCAGGAAATGTCTTGTGAAGTTAGGACGGCTGGTGTTATATTGATCACATGCATGCACACACGCACACCCCCCCCCTCCCCGCCCTGAGGGGTCAACTGTCTAAAAAAAAATATGAGGCTAGCACCATATGCCCAATACAAATGTGTATTTAAAAACGATCACCTTCGTCGCATGGAATGCTTCCATGATGCTGTTCGGGCTTTTTCAACAGATCAATTTTCCCCTTTTGGGTATGTGCTGCTTGTGGAACTGACAGAGTTGAAGCATCTCACATTAGAAACACTCAAACAAGCAGTTAAACAACATAAAGTCAAGGAGCCTTGTCTACACCTTGAGATGTATTGAGTGAATGCTGCTACCCCCATTTTTTTATAGACCAATCTAAGTTGAGGGGGGGGATGTGTTAATATCACTCCGGCTGCTTTTATTTCGAGAACATTTCTGGTACCCCATTTTAGGCTGAGTTGATTTGGGAGAAAGGTCAATAAAAAAAAAAAAACCAACAAAAAGAGGGAAATAGACACATTTAATTTACATATTTCATCAAAGGCAATCAGACAGCAAATGAGAATATGCTGTCTGCAGCAGGATATGGCAAAGTACAGTGAAACAAAAAGGTACATTGTGATCTTCAGAATCAAACATTATGGCTTTAAAAAATCTCACGGTAAGAATAAACATTCAGTTATGCTGTATCATACAGATGACAGGACAAGACATGAGCTGTCTGCACGTATTCACATCATGACATTATAACCTCAATGGACAGAGCTGGCACTCAGGTAAGGTGAATCCCCGGCAAGACCACTTATTTGATGTCTGCTGCAGATGCCTAGTGTGTAATGAGACTATGTTACTACCGTTACAGTGGCACAGGAGCTAGCTCACTCAAATGCCTACCTGGTGACCCTGATTTTAAATCCCAAGGCAGGGATTTGTTTTAAAGAACAACATGGCTCCAATGTCCACCCAACTTCGAACGAACGAACAAACAAACCCGAACGAACGGACTTTTTTTTCAAAGGGTAAAAAAAATTGGGCATGCAGGCCTGTCTTAGATTTGGCCCTTCCAATTATCATCTTTCATTCATCAATTGTGCAAAATACATTCACATAGGAAAAAAACATTGTCAAAGAATGTTGTAAACATAAACAATGCATATTACCATGTTATGAGACACACCCCTCACTCAGCCCCCCATCCCCATCCAACCACACACATTCCCCCAGGCACACAACATACCCCCCCCACCACCCCCCCCCCCCCATATCTCCCCACCCCCACACACACACATCTTCCACACCCAAACTTCCCCCCTCCTCACACACCATTCCCCCATCCACCTCTTAAAAAACCTCATTAAAAAAGAGCACCAGGAATTTTTTAAAGGGAAATTAAAGATGGCTGGAATAATCTTCTTTTCTTTCAAAGGGGAAATGTGTCACAACCAGTTATGCACCTACAGGTCAGTGTGTAGACTTCAGCATACATATGTGAAAGGTTTGCTTCCTCTAGACAAGATTTCATCCCAGGTCAAACCCCAAACAAGTTTTGCCCCTCAAACAAGGGCAGTGTGTAGACTTCAGCATACATATGTGAAAGGTTTGCTTCCTCTAGACAAGATTTCATCCCAGGGGTTCCCCCAAGGAAAATTTGCCCCAAAAATTTTACCCCGGTCAGTGTGTAGACTTCAGCATACATATTGAAAGGTTTGTTCCTCTAGACAAGATTTCATCCCAGGTCACAAAGCCAAGTTTTGCCCAAAAACCTCCCAGGTCAGTGTGTAGACTTCAGCATACATATGTGAAAGGTTTGCTTCCTCTAGACAAGATTTCATCCCAGGTCAAACCCCAAACAAGTTTTGCCCAAAAACCTCCCAGGTCAGTGTGTGAGACTTCAGCATACATATGTGAAAGGGTTTTCTTCCTCTAGACAAGATTTCATCCCCGGTCAAACCCCAAACAAGTTTTGCCCAAAAACCTCCCAGGTCAGTGTGTGAGACTTCAGCATACATATTTGAAAGGTTTGCTTCCTCTAGACAAGATTTCATCCCAGGTCAAACCCCAAACAAGTTTTGCCCAAAAATTTACAGGTCAGTGTGTGAGACTTCAGCATACATATGTGAAAGGTTTGCTTCCCCCTAGACAAGATTTCACCCCCGGTCAAACCCCAAGCAAGTTTTGCCCCAAAAACCTCCCAGGTCAGTGTGTGAGACTTCAGCATCATATGTGAAAGGTTTTCTTCCTCTAGACAAAATTTCATCCCAGGTCAGTGTGTGAGACTTCAGCTTTCATATGTGAAAGGTTTGCTTCCTCTAGACAAGATTTCACCCAGGTCCAAATTGTCCACCTGTATGGTGGAAATTTTTTTCCCCGACCAAATTTTACCCATCATTTGGAATTGATACTTTTAACTTTCCCTAACAAACCTCCCGCAGGTTTTTAAATTAAAGGGTTCCCTAGCAAATTTCCATCCCCCCAAAAGGGCGGATAAAATTTTAAAGTTTTTTTCAGGGCTCCCAGGTCGGGGGCCAGCCAAATTAAAAGGTTTCCCAGAAAAATTTCTTAAGGGCAGGTGGCCAGATAATATTTAAATTTGCCTCGAAAAATTTCCCCCCTGGTCCTTAAAACAAGTGGGTTTTCTTCCCTTTGCCCCCAATTTTTCCCAAGGCCGTGTTAAAAATTGCTCTTTGGGTTTTTTTAACAAAAATTTTTCCCCCAATGTTCTTTAAACTAAGGAAAAACCCCTTTGCAAATTTCAACCCAATTAAATTTACGAATTAGCACAATATTAAAGGTTTGGTTCCTTAAAAGATTTACCCATCAAAAAGGGACCACTTTCCCTTATTGGAAATTTTTTTCTTAAAAAGACAATAGTTTGTTTCATTTGGGTTTAAAAAAGGGCTTTTAACAAACTCCCCTATGGGGACCAGGGAAAAGGAAAATTTCCCCTTTCCCTTTGCAAAACCCTGGGTGAGTTCAGAACCAAAGTGGGGTTTCCCTCAGCAAGATTTCTCCCAGGCCTGGTTTGTTTACAAAATAGGAAAGGTTTCCCCAAAAATTTCAAAAAAAGGCAAATTTTAAAATTTAGCAAAAGGAAATTTTTTCCCCCTAACTTTTCCCCCAATTGTCAGACTTAGATCCTAGGGAAAATTTTCTTCCTTAAAACCGGTTTCCTCCCGGGCCCTTTTACATTTAGTCTTTAAAAGGTTTTCTTTTCCCCAAAAAATTTTCCTTCCCGGCCAAAAATCAAACCCCTTAAAAGGCTAAAAAAAACAAACCAAAAGATACTGACCCCTACCACAATACAAGGGTTTTTAAAAACCTACACCAACCTTCCCCCAAAGGGGGGAATTTTAAAATTAGGGGTTCCCTGAACCCCCAAAAACCCCCAAAATTTGGGGGTACAATAATAAAACAAAAAAAACACCTAAACTGGTTTATACACATTTTCAAACCCTTAAAAAATTAATGAAAAAATTTTTTTTTTTAACAATTCAATTTTTAAAAAAATAAATTTAACTTTAACTAAGTAATTTCAGAAAAGGGGGAAAAAATTTTGGGTTTTTAAAATTTTTAAATCAATTTAAAATTCCATCCATTTTGGTCTGTTTAAAAAATTTTAAATTTTCTTAAAAAACTTAATTCCCCTTTTGTACCAGGGATAAAATTTCCCCCCATCCAAAACCGGGTTTAAATTGCAGAGAAAAAAGTTTCCCCGAATAAAATTTTCCCCAGTTTTCCCTATTTAAACCAGGGAAAAACACCCAAAACAAAAACAAAAATTTTAAAAGGGGAAAAAATGGCCTAAATGTCCCAAATTTTAACCCTTAACCCCCTCCCCGATTTAAGGTGGTTTCCCCCTTTTTCAAAAACATTTACTTTGGGCCAAAATTTCCCAAATTTGTCCTTCCCCTAAAATCATCCCTTAACCTCCCCCTTTCCCCCCAAAAAAATCAATCCTTCCCATAAATCGGGAAAATAACCCCCCTTCCCAAAAAGTCTCTAGTTTCTTCCCAAAACCAAAAACAAAGGGTAAAAATTTCCCCTAAAGGTTTTTCCCCAAATGTCTTAAAAAAAAAATAAAAATTTTCTTCAAATTTTTTTAAAATTTTCTCTTTAGAAAAAATTGGGAAAGTTTTTTTTCCCAAAAGTAAAATTTCCTCCCCTTTTTTTTGAATTAAACTGGAGAATTCCTTAACCGTTTGATCAGCTGCAAAAAATTTGTGCCCACGGGAAAAATTGCCCCCTTTGGGCCAAATTTAGTAAAATGACCCAGTTTTTCAATATTTATAGGAAAAAAAATAAAAAAACTTTAATTTTGGGTGAAGAAGGCAAAACAATTTTAAACCCCCCCCCAATTTTAGTTTGGACTTTTAAAGGGTTTACTTTCCCCGCCCTTTCTTGGGCCTTAAATTACAAGGAACCCCCCTGAAGTTAAATGGGTTTTTCCCTGATGGGAAAGGGAACCCCCCCTTTAAAAGGGAAAACTTCCCCCATGCAAAAAGGGTATTCCAAAAAGTATTAGCTGTTTTGGAAAATAAGGTTAGTTCAAAGGAGAGCCCAAAAAAATGCCTAAAATTAAAAGTATTCCCGTCCCCCCCTGGTTCCCCTAGGGGAGGGGATGGAGAGCTCTAAAACCCTCCCCAAAAAAATTTACCGGTTACCCCGATCGTTTGGGGACTGGTTTGCAAAAGAGAGGGGAAAGGAAAAAACCTTCTACAACAGGGGCCCCCCAAATTGGGGAAATTACAAAGTTATTTAGTTTTTGCTTGGGGCATAAAATAAAACTCAAAAGGGGCCCTAATTAGGGAAGGGAAAATAAAGCTTTAAAAAAATGGTTGCATAGAAAAAAGGGGATTTTGGAAAGGGGCCAAAAAACAAAAAAAAATTCCTAATATGTGAATTTTTTTTATCAGTCTTGACTGGTTGCATAGAGAGGGGAAAGGAGAGCTCTACAACAGTCTCCTAATATGTGAAGTTACAGTACCCGTCTTTTCACTGGTTGCATAGAGAGGGGAAAGGAGAGCTCTACAACAGTCTCCTAATATGTGAATTTTAAATATCAGTCTTGGACTGGTTTCATAGAGAGGGGATGGAGAGCTCTACAACAGTCTCCTAATATGTGAAGTTACAGTACCAGTCTTGGACTGGTTGCATAGAGAGGGGATGGAGAGCTCTACAACAGTCCCTAATATGTGAAGTTTCAGTACCCGTCTTTACTGGTTGCATAGAGAGGGGGGTGGAGAGCTCTACAACAGTCCCTAATATGTGAAGTTTCAGTATCAGTCTTGCACTGGTTGCATAGAGAGGGGATGGAGAGCTCTACAACAGCCCCCTAATATGTGAAGTTTCAATATCAGTCTTGCACTTTGGGTTTCATAGAGAGGGGATGGAGAGCTCTACAAACAGTCTCCTAATATGTGAAGTTTTCAGTTAATCAGTCTTGGACTGGTTTCATAGAGAGGGGATGGAGAGCTCTACAACAGTCTCCTAATATTGAAGTTACAGTATCAGTCTTGGACTGGTTGCATAGAGAGGGGATGGAGAGTTTTACAACAGTCTCCTAAAATATGAAATTTTACAGTATCATCTTGCACTGGTTGCATAGAGAGGGGATGGAGAGCTCTACAACAGTCTCCTAATATTGAAGTTTTAAATATCAGTCTTGCACGGGGTTTCATAGAGAGGGGATGGAGAGTTCTACAACAGTCCCTAATATTGAAGTTACAGTATCAGTCTTGGACTGGTTTCATAGAGAGGGGATGGAGAGTTTTACAACATTTTCCAAAAGGAAAATTCTACTTTGGATTTCTAGGAGGGGGGAAAAGGGTCACCAAAAACCCCCAAAAATTTTACAGATCAAACCCCTTTTCAAGGGCTAGAGAATGGGGAAGCCAAAACATTTAAAAGGAAATTAAAATCAATCCCCTTCAATTTCCAAAAAGGGGTTAAACCAAAAACATTTTTTTATAAGACATATCACCACTTTTTAAAATAAAGTCACAAACTCCCAATATTTTAAAACCCTTCCTGGTTATGGGGGGGTAAACAAAGCCCCAAATTTTTCAACCGCCCTTTTGGTTGCATGAAGGGGGGAGATTAAAAAGGCTTTAAAAAAGTGAAAAATTAAAGGACAGCTTCATTTTTCATAAAGGGGGGGTTTTAAAACCCCAAAAATTTGGACTTCTCTTCCTGGTTTCAAAAAGGGGGGGAAAACCTCCAAAAGCTCCAAAAAGTAAATTTCAGAATTCCGCCCTTGGGGTTCCCCAAAAAAAGGGGTGGGGTCTAAAAACAGTTCCCAAATTAATTTAAAAACCCTTCAGGGCAAGAAAAGGGTTGGGGAAAAATTTTACAAACCCCGCCCAATATGGAAAAATTAAAGATCTCTTTCCCCTTTTTATTTAAAGGGGATAAGTTTCAAAATTTAATAAAAAGGAAAATAAACAGCTTACTGGTTCATTTAAAAATAAACAACGTTTTTTAATTTTTGGGTTTCATATTTTAGTTTGCAATGGTTGAAAAAGGGGAAAACTTAAAAACGCCCTAATATTAATTCTAAGGGCTTCCCTTTTGATAAAAGGGGGCATGGGATTCCCTTCCCAAAGTGGTTTGTTCGCTTCCTGGGTTTCAAAATAATCAAACTTTAAAATTTTGGGTTTTGTTTCATTTTCGGGATAAAATTTTAAGCCTTTAAACAGGTTTGTTTAATTACCCCCCAACCAAAACTTCCTGGGCATGGGGATGGGATTTTCAAAATTTCCCTAATAAATGAATTACCAGTATCCCTCTTGGCTGGCATGGGGGATGGGATTTTCAAATTTCCTTTTTTTTAAAAGAAATTTTTACCAGTTTTATGGGAAAAATAACTCTCCCTTTTTTATGGAATTCATTTTTATTTCACTTTATAAAATGGGGAATTTACCTAGTGAAAAAGGGAAACAATATCCTTTTGGCTGGGTTTTTGGGGGGGGGATTTTCCCCTTTAAAATTTTTTACATATAAACTTTAATATTCCTAAAAGGGGTGGAACCACAAACTCCTTTTTGGAAGTTTTGTATGGTCTTTATTTTTCATAAAATAAACCCCAAAATTCCCCAGTATGGAAACAAATACTTGCCCGGGCAGGGGGATGGGATCTCAAATTTCCTAATAAATTTAATTTTAATACCAGTTTTATGGGAAAAATAACTCTCAAAGTTTTTTATGGAATTTTATTATTTCACTATATAAAATGGGGAATTACCAGTTTAAAAGGAAACAATACTTTCCCGGGCATGGGGGATGGGATCTCAAATTTCCTAATAAATTTAATTTTAGTATCCCTCTTTCCCGGCATGGGGATGGGATCTCCCCCTTTTATTAATTTTTTTTATATTTAAAATGGAATTCCTAAGGGGGTGGAAACCACAAATCTCCCTGGAGGGTCTCATTTTATTTCCAAAAACCCGAAAACCTATTTGGAAAAAAATGCGGCCCCCTTTTTTTAAGGCTCAAACCTAATAAACTGGAAAATTAAAAAACCTAGGATTAAACCCCCAAACCCATGTTTTGAATGGGTCCCATTATTAAATTTTACAATAAAATAATATTTTCCCTTGATGGGAAAAAAACAAATTTTCTGCTTTTGGGGTGTTTTGTATGGGTTTAAAAATTTTTAAAATTTAAAATAAACGAATTATTCCTAAATGGGAAAACCCCCCCTTTCCCCGTAATAAGTATTTAAAAGTTTCTAAGGGTTTGCCCCCGGGTTCCCAAAAAATGTTTTTAACCAGTCTTTTTCCCTTAATAAAACCCCCAAACAAAAATTTCTTCAATTTTTATCACAAACCCAAAATTAAGGAAAATCAAAAAAATTTAAAAATAATACACTTGTTAAACTTTCAACAAAAAATTTTTTTTTTTAATAACAAAAGAATGGGTTTTGTTAAATTTTTTTTCTTTTTAAAAAACAATGAAATTAAATTTGGCTTTATTTTAATTCCTTATTTTTCTTTTTAAACCCATTTGTTCCTTTAGTTAATGCCGGCTTTTTTGGCCCCGGAGGGTTTTAGGCAAAGCTTTCCTTTTTTAAACCCCAAATACTCCTGTGGTTGGGCCCTTAACACAAATTTAAATGGTTTCGGGGGTTTCCCGGGCCCCAAAAGTTAACCCTTATGGAAAAGGAGTATGGAAAAAAAAATTCCGGGGTTCGCTCAAGGAAAAAAAAAATTCCGGTGGCCCCCTGGGGGTTTTTTTTTTTTTAAAAAAAGAAAAGGTAAACCTAGCCTTTTTTGGAAAATTTCCAAAAAAAATACAAGGCCCCCTTTTTAAAGAATTTTTCTTTTTTGGTTTTTTTTTTTGAAAAAAAAATTCAATAATTTTTTCCTGAAAAACCAAAAAGGAAAAAAGAAAAAACACCCCAAAAAAAAAAAATTTTTTTTTTTAAGGTTTTTTTTCCATGATTCAATTTAAACTTTTTAAAATGGGGGGCCTTAATTTTTTTTCTCCTTGTCCCTTTTTTGGCCCCCGGCAAAGGGGTTTCAAAATTGGGGTAGAGGCTATGGAAAAAACCAGAAAATTTCCAAAAAAAAGACAATTTATTCAAGGTATTTTTTTAAATTTTTTGGTAAACTTAACCCGTTTTTAAATTTTTAAACTAACTTTTAAATGAAAAACCCTGAAGTAAAATAACTAGAATCCTAGAAAACTAGCAACTGAAGAGATCTTACAAAAAAAGTGAGTTAAATATGACAAAATTCACACATTCTATTTTATCTGCTTGCTATATCGGTTTAATCTGTGTTTTTAACATTAAAAAACTGCCTTTTTCTTTGAATGAAATGTAAAATAGCCTATTTGACTGTTGTTCTACAATATTTACATATCCCTGCAGTAAAAAAATGAACATTCATGCCTGCAGTCTCAAAATTTTTTTATTTAATAGTCCTCTGGGAAAATCAACATCCACACTGTTGTACTCTGCTTTCGTTAAGTCCAAAAATGGTCAAGGACATCGCTGCCGGCTGCGTTGTTACTCATACTGCTAGCAGTAGACACCTCACTCAGTGACCCCCGTCTGAGGACAATAATATATAATAAGTTAGTTGCATTTTCTTTTACAGGACTTTGCAGTCCCCGCCCCACATTTATTGGCTGTTTGGAATTTGTAGGCAATTTTATTTCATTAGTTTTTCCATTGTTTTCTGGACAGCCGGCTCTCATACCATTGTGAAAATCAATGCAAAATGATGTGCTTCCAAACTGCTTGCGGCTGACTTCAAACCCCGTATGTCGAGGGCGTGAAACATCCTTCACTAGCCCTAAGCAATAGATCCGACATGCCTATATAATCGTGTTAAAAAAGATTTCACTCTGCCCACCATGGTTTTCTTAGTCAGATATACTTAGCTACTGTATAACAGTAGGCAATACTACCTGCTTTCTGTTAGCGCCGAATGTTTTGGGGAGAGCTCACCCCAAAACCCTACACCCCATATTGTGTCAATGGCTTTGGGCAGAAGGTGCCATTGGGAGGGTACAAGCCTTAGCCTAGTGTGAGGAAATGCAACCTAACGACTAAATGTCATGGCAGGGCAGACCAAGCCCTAAGTCTTGGTCGGTAACTGATCTAGGATCGGAGCTCCGACAGGCGGAAATTACAACATTGCTTTTTCTGATTCGACAGTTTCTGCAGCTTTTCTTGTTCCAAATGTATTAATGTTACCTCTCCTCTGTAGTAAAAACTAAGCAGGTCGAGAGAGACCATGCTGCGTAGGCAACACATGGTTTTCTACAAATTTAGCCCAGGCTTGTGCTTGGAGAGGTATAACTCCATCCCTGGTTCCCACGACTGGTTGTATTTTGTCCCTTTTTTAAAGTACAATGTAACAAACCAAGATGGCCAGGTGCCAGTTACAGTAACAATGGTTTACGCCCATGTGTTAGCGGGGCTCACAAGGACAGCAAAGGCCCGTCACACAATAAAATACCATGCATGCGGTAAGCAGTAACCAGGAGGCTTAACATGAGACTGGTTTCCCGGGGAAACTTTTGGGTGCTTCCCAAAAATTGAACAAATTTTTAAAATTTTCAACCGTATTTGGGGGTAAATCAAGAAAAAAACATTTTTTGGTTTAAATTCTTTCAAAAAAAAGAAAGTTATAAAATATATTTTAAAAAACTTAAAAAAAAAATCCAAAAAACTTTTTCCCAAGTTCTAAAAAATCCACAAAAAGTCCCCAATGCCTTTTCTTACAGCCTACAACGCCCTTTTCCCCCAATCACAAAAAGTTTTTCATGCCGGTGTCCCAGACTTCTCCTGGGTTCCCCCCCTTTCCCCCCCCTGCCCCGAGTCCTACGTGGCCCGGGAACCCCCTTTTTTTGTGGGCCCGAAAGTGGGGGACGTCTTTTTTTGGGGGGGGAAAAATCCCAATTCCCTTTTTGGGGGCCCCCCCAAAACCCCGTTTTTTTTTTTTTTTTAAAAAGGGAGCCTAAGTCGCCCCGGCGTTTTAAAACGAAGCCCCATTTCCCCTTTCCCCCCCCTTTTTACCCGACAATGGAAACCCCCCCAGGGAAACTTGGCTCAAAATCCCCCCTAAAAACAAATTTTAAACCCCATCGGTTACCCACCCACCCATTTAAAATGAAAACCCCAAAAACCAAAACCCTTTTTTTGCTTTTTAAATTCCCCCTTTTAAAAAATTTGGAAAAAAAGGGAAAAAAATCATATTTAAAAACAAAAAAAAAAAATTAAAACCCTTAAACCCCCTCTTTCTCCTAACCAAAAAAAACAAACCCCCACAAAAGTCCAACCGTAGTTCGGGTCAGCGCCAGCCTTTTTTTTTCCTCAATCACAACCCAACCCAGCCAGCAAGTCAAACAACCCTCTCTCAAATCCCCCCCTGTCTCTTCTCCCCTCCAAATTTCCCCACCACAAACCAGCTTAACAAAACCCTTTTCAGGGGTACCAGAAATTCTTCTTTTTCCCAATCAAAAGACGGCCAAGTTCCCCTTTGTTAGGGGGGTTTCCCCCCCCCCAAACCCCGTTTTTTTTTTTTTAAATTTTTAACACAAGCAAGTAAACCCAAAGTCAGTCTCGGAAACCCCCCAAAAAGCCAAACCCCTTTCTTCCCCCCCCCAAACCCCCGCAACAAAAACCCTATTGGGGAACCCCAACCAGCCTCTTTTTTTCTCATACCCCTCCACCAAAAACAAATCAACCCATCGCTCCACCCCACCCCCCCTTTCCTTTACCCCCACACACAACCCAAAAACCCGCAAATTAAGGCCAAAACCCTCCCCCTCTCAAAATTAGCCACCACCAAAATCTTCTCTTACCACCACACAAAAAACCCAGCACAGCAAGTCAAGCAAACCCGTCAGTCTCAGGAGTCAGCCAGCCAGCCAGCCCCCCCCCCCCCAGCCAGCCAAAAACCCCGCCCGCCAAACAGCCAGCCCCCCCTCTCTCTCTCTCCTCACCACTCAACACAACCCAGCACAGCAAGTCAAGCAACCAGTCAGTCTCAGGAGTCCCCGCCAGCCAGCCCCCCCCCCCAACCCAACCCCGCCAGCCAAACCAGCCCGCCAAACCAGCCGCCTCTCTCTCTCTCCCCCTTTACACACCACACACAACCCCGCACAGCAAGTCAAGCAACCAGTCAGTCTCAGGAGTCAGCCAGCCAGCCAGCCTCTCTCTCTCTCACTCACTCACCACACCCCAACCCAGCACAGCAAGTCAAGCAACCAGTCAGTCTCAGGAGTCAGCCAGCCACCCCGCCTCCCCTCTCTCTCCTCACTCACCCCCACACACAAACCCCGCACAGCAAGTCAAGCAACCAGTCAGTCTCAGGAGTCAGCCAGCCAGCCAGCCTCTCTCTCTCTCCCCACTCACTCACCACACAACCCAGCACAGCAAGTCAAGCAAACCCGTCAGTCTCAGGGAGCCCGCCACCTCTCTCTCTCTCACTCCCCACACCACACACAACCCAGCACAAACAAGTCAAGCCCAAACCCGTCAGTCTCAGGAGTCCCCGCCAGCCCCTCTCTCTCCTCCTCACACACCCCACACAACCCAGCACAGCAAGTCAAGCAACCATTTAGTCTCAGGAGCCCGCCAGCCCCTCTCTCTCACTCACTCACCCCCACACACAACCCAGCACAGCAAGTCAAGCAACCAGTAAATCTCAGGAGTCAGCCAGCCAGCCAGCCCTCTCTCTCTCTCTCCCCACATAAAAACCCCGCACAGCAAGTCAAGCAAACCCGTCAGTCTCAGGAGTCAGCCAGCCAGCCAGCCCTCTCTCTCTCCCCACTCACCCCACAAACCCAGCACGCAAGTCAAGCAACCAGTCAGTCTCAGGGAGCCAGCCAGCCAGCCCCCCTCTCTCTCACCAAAACACCACACACAACCCAGCACAGCAAGTCAAGCAACCAGTCAGTTTTCAGGGAGCCAGCCAGCCAGCCCTCTCTCTCTCTCACTCACTCACTCACACCCCCCCCCACAGCAAGCAAGCAACCACAAAAAAACCAAAAGGAAATAGCCCGAAACCCCCCCCCCCTCTCCCTTCCCCTCATCACACACAAACCCCGCACAAACAAACCCCAGTATTAAATCACCCCACCCCCTCCCCCCCCACTCACTCACTCCCCAAAACCCACACACCCAAACAAAACCAGGTCACTCAATCAAAAAAAACCCCTCTCTCTCCTCCCTCAATAAATCACTCACAAAAAACCCAAAAAAAACCCCCAAATCCAAACAACCCTCATCCCAGGGGCCAAAAACCCCCTCCTCCTCCCTAAACCCCCTTTATCACCCCACAAACCCAGAAGCCAGGCGTCCAAACAAACCGTCGGGGCTCCCCGGAAGTCGCCCCCAGCCGCCTCTCTTTTTCAATAATAAACCCCAAAACAAAAAGCCCACAGAAGTCAAGGAAAGGGGATTCAAGCCAGCCAGAAAAGTTCTTCCTTCATACCCCTCACAACAACCCAGACAGGGAAGGGGGAAAAACCAAATTTCCCGTTTTTCAGGACCACCAGCCAAAACCCGGGTCTCTTCCTCTCTCACTATTTCACTCTCACAAAAACCCGCCGCCCCAAACCCCGGGAAACCAAAATTTAATTTAGGAGCCAAAAAAAGCCAAACCCGCCCTTTTTAAAAAAATCATCAACACAAAAAAGACAGGGGAAATTTAAAAAAACCAAGGTTTAGTCTAAATCAAAAAAGAGCCAGTCTTTCCTTCACCACCAAAATTTACTTCCTTCTCCCCTCTCTTTTTCTACCCAAAAGCACCCCAAAAAAAATCCAAAAGGGGGAAGTTCCCCTTTAAAACCCCCCCCCTTTCCCTTCCCAATTAATGGAAAAAACCCGGGGGTTTAAAAAAAGCCCCAGCTATATTTTAAAACTAAAACATGGGAACCCAAAAACCCTGTTTAAAAAAAAACAAAATCCCCAAAAAAACTTTTAATTTTATCAATTTTTTAATTTTTAACCAGGCTTACAAAAAAACACCCCCCTAAACACCTCCAAAAATAAAATTAAAAATATTTTAAAAACCCAAACAAAAAACTTTCAAGGCTCACAAATTTTAAACACATTTCCACATAAACCCCCCTTTCCATCCCCACAAGGCCCCCAACCAAATAATTTCCAGGTTTTTCCACTTTTGCTGGGGTTTTTCCAAAGCCAAAGTTTTTCCCCTTAAAACTTTCCCGAAATTTTTCTTTGTTGTTTTTAAGGTTCCCCCAATTCCTTTTGGGGGGAAAAAGGGTACAGCTTTCTTTTTTAAGGTTTTTCAAATTCCCATTCTGGAAAGGTTTTTTCATTTTTTACTGGAATTTTTTTTAGTTCTTCTTAAGTATTAGTTTCTGTCCTAATTTTATTCCAAATTCCCGGAGGAAGTTTTCCCTTTTTTTTAGATTTGTTATTTGCATTTCCTGGAGATATTTTGGGGTTCAAATTTTTCCTTTCAGGGAATCAAATTAACCCATATTTTTTTGGCAGTTTTTTGGGGTTTATGGCAATTTAACATTTATAATTTTTCCGGCCCCTTTTTAAGCCGGCATCTTCCCCCCAAAAAAAAACCCCTTCATGATTTTAAACCTTTTTTTTTTTTTTTTTTTTTTTTTTTTTTTTTTTTTTTTTTTTTTTTTTTTTTTTTTTTTTTTTTTTTTTTTTTTTTTTTTTTTTTTTTTTTTTTTTTTTTTTTTTTTTTTTTTTTTTTTTTTTTTTTTTTTTTTTTTTTTTGGGGGGGGGGGGGGGGGGGGGGGGGGGGGGGGGGGGGGGGGGGGGGGGGGGGGGGGGGGGGGGGGGGCCCCAAGGGTTTAATTTAGGGACCCGATATTTTTTTTTAAAATTCACAACAGCCAGCCAAAGGGGTTTATTTAGGGCCTTTGGGTATTTCCGAGGTTGGGTTTTCAATTTGGAAATTTGGGGTTTTTTTTTTCCAAAGGTTTTTTTTTTGTAGGTTCCCAAAAGGGACATCGCTGCCGGCTGCGTTGTTACTCATACTGCTAGCAGTAACACCTCACTCGTGACCCCCGTCTGAGGACAATAATATATAATAAGTTGGTTGCATGTCTTTTACAGGACATCCCAGTCAGCCCCAGCATTTATTGGCATTTTCATAATTTCTAGGCAATTTTATCTTCATTAGGTTGCCATTGCTTTCTGGACAGCCGGCTCTCATACCATTGTGAAAATCAATGCAAAGTGATGTGCTTCCAAACTGCTTGCGGCTGACTTCAAACCTGTATGTCGAGGTCGTGAAACATCCTTCACTAGCCCTAAGCAATAGATCCGACATGCCTATATAATCGTGTTAAAATGATTATCACTCTGCTACCATGGTGTCTTAGTCAGATATGACTTAGCTACTGTATAACAGTAGGCAATACTACCTGCTTTCTGTTAGCGCCGAATGTTGGGTAGAGCTCACCAAACCTACACCCCATATTGTGTCAATGGCTTTGGGCAGAAGAGTGCCATTGGGAGGGTACAAGCCTTAGCCTAGTGTGAGGAAATGCACGCCTAACGACTAAATGTCATGGCAGGGCAGACCAAAGGGGGCCCTAAGTCTTGGTCGGGTAACTGATCTAGGATCGGAGCTCCGACAGGCGGTAAAAAAATTACAACATTGCTTTGCTGATTCGACAGTTTCTGCAGCTTTTCTTGTTCCAAATGTATTAATGTTACCTCTCCTCTGTAGTTAAACTAAGCAGTCGAGAGAGACCATGCTGCGTAGGCAACACATGGTCTCTACATTCAGCCCAGGCTTGTGCTTGGAGGTATAACTCCATCCCTGGTTCCCACGACTGGTTGTATTGTCTTTCTTAAAGTACCATGTAACAAACCAAGATGGCCAGGTGCCAGTTACAGTAACAATGGTTTACGCCCATGTGTTAGCGGGGCTCACAAGGACAGCAAAGGCAGTCACACAATAACTACCATGCATGCGGTAAGCAGTAACCAGGAGGCTTAACATGAGACTGGCTACCTCATCCAGTGGGAAACTTTGGCTGCAAAATCCCACCAATATGAACAAGTCTTCAAAGGGCTTCATGTGAGTTGACAGAGGCTCTATGCTCATTGAGAGGTGAAATGCAGAGAAACAAACATTTTTTGCTTTAATTCTTTCAAAAATTAGTGTTAGAAAGTTATAAAACTCATATTTTAAATAACAAAATATAAAAAAATTAATACCTTAACATAACTTTCTCCTGAAGCTTACATAAAAACAAATCACACAAATAGTCCATGCCGTATGTTGCTGGTGATCATGTCTGTCTACAGTCTGTTATCTTGTGTCCTGCCAATCATTTCTGATACCAATGCTTCTTCATGCCGTGATGTCACTGTCTAGCATCTTCTCTCTCAGTCTCCCCCTGTCTCTTCTCCCCTCCAACTGTCCTGTAGTCCTGACGTGATCCAGCTTAACCCTTTTCATGATGTACCAGAAGAATGTGGACTGTCTTTTCTGATGCGGAGGGAAAGACGTGCCTAAGTTCTCCTTTGATAGGGGATTCCCCCACCCAAACACCAGTTTTCATATTTTAGAATTATTATATTATTACACAACGCAAGTAGCCATATAGTCCAGTCTCGGACGGCCACTTCTCAAAATCAGCGAAGCCCCATTTCTTCTCCCCCACTCTTCCTCACCACGACATATGAACCCCAACAGCCATACTGTCAGTTCTCATACATCCACCTAAAAACAAATCAACACCCATCGCTTCCACCCACCCACCCATTTACAAATGTACACACACACACACATATCCAAAACTCAGTCTAGCTGTATAGTGTCTCACATATCCCACCTACTCAAAATTAGCCACACACACAAAACATGGTCAATGAAGAAGTCAGTCATATACACACACACACACACACAACCCAGCACAGCAAGTCAAGCAACCAGTCAGTCTCAGGAGCCAGCCAGCCTCTCTCTCTCACTCACACACACACACACACACACAACCCAGCACAGCAAGTCAGCAACCAGGTCAGTCTCAGGAAGTCAGCCAGCCTCTCTCTCTCACTCACTCACACACAACCCAGCACAGCAAGTCAAGCAACAGTCAGTCTCAGGAGTCACAGCCAGCCAGCCAGCCTCTCTCTCTCTCTCACTCACTCACTCACACACAACCCAGCACAGCAAGTCAAGCAACCAGTCAGTCTCAGGAGTCAGCCAGCCAGCCTCTCTCTCTCTCTCTCACTCACACACAACCCAGCACAGCAAGTCAAGCAACCAGTCAGTCTCAGGAGTCAGCCAGCCAGCCAGCCTCTCTCTCTCTCTCACACATAACCCAGCACAGCAAGTCAAGCAACCAGTCAGTCTCAGGAGTCAGCCAGCCAGCCAGCCTCTCTCTCTCTCACTCACTCACTCACACACAACCCAGCACAGCAAGTCAAGCAACCAGTCAGTCTCAGGAGTCAGCCAGCCAGCCAGCCTCTCTCTCTCTCACTCACACACACACACAACCCAGCACAGCAAGTCAAGCAACCAGTCAGTCTCAGGAGCCAGCCAGCCTCTCTCTCTCTCACTCACTCACACACACACACACAACCCAGCACAGCAAGTCAAGCAACCAGTCAGTCTCAGGAGGCAGCCAGCCAGCCAGCCTCTCTCTCTCTCACTGCACTCACTACACACACACACAACCCAGCACAGCAAGTCAAGCAACCAGTCAGTCTCAGGAGTCAGCCAGCCAGCCAGCCTCTCTCTCTCTCACTCACTCACACACACACACAACCCAGCACAGCAAGTCAAGCAACCAGTCAGTCTCAGGAGTCAGCCAGCCAGCCAGCCTCTCTCTCTCTCTCACTCACTCACACACACACACACCCAGCACAGCAAGTCAAGCAACCAGTCAGTCTCAGGAGTCAGCCACCTCTCTCTCTCACTCACACACTACACACCACAACCCAGCACAGCAAGTCAAGCAACCAGTCAGTCTCAGGAGTCCAGCCAGCCTCTCTCTCTCACTCACTCACACACACACACAACCCAGCACAGCAAGTCAAGCAACCAGTCAGTCTCAGGAGTCAGCCAGCCTCTCTCTCTCACTCACTCACACACACACACAACCCAGCACAGCAAGTCAAGCAACCAGTAAGTCTCAGGAGTCAGCCAGCCAGCCAGCTCTCTCTCTCTCTCACCATAACCCAGCACCAGCAGCAAGCACCAGTCAGTCTCAGGAGTCAGCCAGCCAGCCAGCCTCTCTCTCTCTCACTCACACACACAACCCAGCACTGCAAGTCAAGCAACCAGTCAGTCTCAGGAGTCAGCCAGCCAGCCAGCCTCTCTCTCTCTCACTCACACACACACACACACAACCCAGCACAGCAAGTCAAGCAACCAGTCAGTCTCAGGAGTCAGCCAGCCAGCCAGCCTCTCTCTCTCTCTCACTCACTCACTCACACTCTCTCTCTCTCTCTCTCACACGCACGCACGCACACACACAAAATATCCAAGCAGTAAGTAGTCATTGAAGC
The DNA here is from genome assembly GCA_014155875.1 of Cepaea nemoralis. Classification (NCBI taxonomy): domain Eukaryota; kingdom Metazoa; phylum Mollusca; class Gastropoda; order Stylommatophora; family Helicidae; genus Cepaea; species Cepaea nemoralis. Next base: position 13,287 of record JACEFZ010005076.1, on the reverse strand, counting down.
ATCCCCCCACCCTCTCCCTTCCATACATGCACACACAACCCAGCTATTCAAACAGCCCCAGCTATATTTAAACTCACCCCACACTCCGACCCAACACATGCTCACAAATAAACACATCCACATAAACTCATCATCATCACCATGAGCAATAACTCAGGCTCACAAATAAACACATCTAAACACATCCACATAAACTCATCATCATCACCATGAGCAATAACTCAGGCTCACAAATAAACACATCTAAACACATCCACATAAACTCATCATCATCACCATGAGCATACTCACTCACAATAACACATCCACATAACCCCTATCATCACCACGAGCATCAACTCACGTGGAGTAGTTGACCAGGTCTGTCCTGGAGCTGGAGAACGTGCTGGTGTTCTCCAACAGCTGAATGTCGTTCCTCCTCAGAAACTCCTCGAAGTACTGATAGTTGTCAGATGGAATGAACGGCAACAATTCTGGGGGGAAAAGATGCCCACAGAACTGTACGTTATTGGATAGATGGTGATATCATTAGCTATGTACTGGAGATAGTTAGTTGCATGTCCTGTACATGACATCACAATCAATCCCAGTATTTTTGGCAGTTTGTGATTTACTGGGCAATTTATATATTCAGTAGTTTGCCATTGCTTTCTAAACGACTGGCATTCTTACCATTGAAATCAAAGCAGGGAAATCTGCTTCCAAATCATCTGCAGCTGATTTTGAACACTCAATCGGTACAAATTGTGGAACACGTTCTCTGCCCTAAGCCACAGGCATGACAAATGTTCAATCAGGAGCAAATGTAAATATGACATTTACAAACAGAACCCTGATAAATTAAATCAATCATGACAGACACTAAACATATGTACGAGGGTAAGTTAATAAGTAAGTCACAAATGGTTGTGGAAAAATAACTAAATCTTGAAACCAGTTTATTTGTATACATACATTGTCATTTACCTGTCATCCCACAGAACTGTGTGACTTACCTATTGACTCGCCCTCATAACTTTTTCTACCCAACTATGCACCGCTTTACTGGAAATCGCTAGGGGCTAAGTCCACTGAAAACCCACCTTGGCGGGAGACATTTCACGAATGACGCCGAAGTTGAATGTGAAATGAAAACGTGGTTTAGAAAACAGCACGCAGTTCTATGCAGCTGGTTTGGGAGAACTGATAAAACTATGGGATAAGTGCATCAATGTTGGTGGAAATCATGTTGAGAAATAAAGAGACAATGTATGTATACAGATAAAACTGGTTTCAAGTTGTTATCATATTTAGTTATTTTTCTACAGCCATTTGTGACTTACTTATTAACTTACCCTCGTATAATGCTGACCTACACAAACATAATGAGATGTAGAGATAGTGATGTTTCAGACAACAAGCAAATACTTTGACACATTGGAAATCATCACAAACTTGTTTCCCAGTCACTATTTAGGCCATTGTCATACCTCTTCTCTTCTTCTTCTGCCTTTTATCCCCTACATAGGCCCTAATCCAACTAATGCCAGGTTCTTCCATCTTTTGCTGTCTCCTCCACTCACGCCATGTTCTCCCCTTATTATTCATCTGTCGCTAGTTATCTTCTCCGTCTGTTCTTAGGTCTCCCTCTCTTTCCTTGCCTTGTGGTTCCAATAAAGGATATTCTAGCCCATACTATTCTCAGGTTTTCTCAATTCCTATCGGCACCAGCGTCTTTCTATCCCCTTTTTGATTCACTGGAATTTTTTTTAGTTCTCTCTCTAAGCTCCACTTAGTGATTCTGTCATACCATTTTATACCTCCAATTCGTGTAGGCACCAGTTTATCATTTTAAAATTTAGTACTTAGATTATTTCCCAGCTCATTACAGTCGGCCGTATTTGGGGTTTCAAATTTAAAATATTCATGGGGGTTTTTAGTCAGTAATTAGAGCTGATATTTCCAAGCACTTATGACAGTAGACCAGGATTTAGTGCTGATATTTCCAACTATTTATGATGGCCGGCCCGTATTTACAGCTGACATCTCCAAGCGTTCATGATGACTGTCCAGTATTTAGGACTGATATTTTTTAACATTCACAACAGCCAGCCAGTATTAGGGCTGGTTTTTCCGAGTGTTCATGATGGTTGTCCAGTATTTAAGGCTGATATTTCCAAGCGTTCATAATAGTTTGGCCAGTATTCATGTAACCAATAACTTTTACCAAACATCAGTTACATAGTTTTATTATTCTATTTTGTATGTGCCTTAAAAACCCCATTAATAATCTCTACATGACTGATCTTTAACTGTAACATTGTAAAAAAATGTAAACTTCAACCGACGTGGACAAACCCACACGCCCTTTTAAGAATTCAATAAATTATTCATCAGGCAAATGAGCCCCAGGAGCTGTGTGGTGCAATGCCAGCATGCTTGCCTGACGACCCAGGGTTATGTGTCAAATCTCCATCAATATTAAAATTTACCTTGGCTTTCAGGTGGACACAGCCTAAAATTGGTACTGTAACAGAGTTAGGAATAGGAAGAAGGGGCAACGAGGTGTGCATAGTCAATAGGGAAGTAGGGAACGGTCAAGCACCATAACATAGGGTAGTTAGGATGGGTCATCCGATGACGAGGATCGTAGAAACAAAGTCAGTTGTGAACGACCCATCCTTCGATATGGACGTATGATTTAACTGGGCAACATCTGGCTTGATTGATGGTTTGTTATAACCTATCTCCGTTGATTATGAATAAAGTAATATGAAGATAAAACCGTCTTGGAGTTATTGCCAGTTCACCATTACTTCGCTGTACTGTTACAGTACAGAAATGTTGCCCAATGACCAGGATCGAGTTTGAACCAAGTACTGCACCACTATACTTGATGAGGCCAGAGATCTATACCGTGCTTGTACAACAGATTTTGGAAAATTCGATACCTTCGGCACCATAGCACCTAATATGATCTCTAGTGAACGGTGGAGAAAGTTCTTCAAGATGTTGATCAACTGCGAGCTCTTGGCTGGGTCATGAAGCTACGTTATTCGATCAAAACTCCTCCGGGCTCTGTTGTGTGAGAGCCGTTATCGCTGTCAAGTCTTCGCTGGGCACTGGGGACTGTTATTCGAGCGGTTTGCTAACGGGATTGTTTTTGGCGGACGACATGGATACCTACTTCTGATCGTACCTCCCACTGTTGTAGGGACTTCAAAGACTTCTGCATTCCGCCATACATAGTAAGTAGGCCGCATCAAATTTTGCTGACTGAATCGTTGTCACACAGTCTGCTCGTTGCCTGAATAACGCCGCTGCTCTACACTATCGTTCATTGCTGATTTCAGAGGGCTGGCCAGTGCTGTCCTCTGATCACAGTTGTTGATTGTTAACTTCGAGAAGTTTTCAAAATGAAAGTCAACCTTAAGATCTTTACGGGGTGGTGAAGCCCGCTTTGTCAAGTCAGTCAGCCGCTGCCTGCACTGTCGTTTTGAGAGGTTAACCAAGCCGTCACCTGTATTATCGTTTGTCGTCTCAGCGCTTGCCTGCACTGTCGTTTTGAGAGGTTAACCAAAAGCCGCTGCCTTGCATCGCTTGTTTTGGGGAGCTGACCAAGAGCTGCTCTCTGGTGCTGTGCTGATTTTTTTGAAACTTGGGGATATGATCGTTGCTGTCGGGACTACTAACTTATCGAGCCTTATCGATCCTTACGGGGTAGCTGAAGCTGCCTTAGTCGATCCTTGTTCAAGTACTGGGCTGACCAGATACCGTGCCTCTCAGTCTCAGCATACAAGAGCGAAACCTGAGAACCATTAATGTGCAGTTTTCGACGAGTGTCTAACTACAGGCAGGGACTCTAATCTTTGACAGCCAACACTTGTAAAGTATAAATTTAATATTGTAGTATTAGAAGATTATAGGACCTGATAAGTTTAATTAACATATTATTATATTTAACATATTATTATTATAGTGAATTATTTTGTACAAATTTGAAATGGAAATCTTTTATAGGAAATTAGGACGGGTGACAGAGTTGATGGACAGCTTAAGGATGGACGTAGACAGAATTTCGTCTATGATAAAAGTGATCAAGAGTCAGACGCTTGAACGAACAGGAGCAAAAGACAGATATGAGATGTTTTGATGTAGACAAGCCCAATAGATGGCAGCCGGTCAATAGGAACGATAACCAGTGTGGCTACAATACTAAAGTTATCAACCATATATATATGAAAGCAGATAAGAGTGAGACACAGAGACATATAGGAATTAGTAATGGTCAGAAAAGGAAACAGTGGTCGTGGCCTTCAAATAGTGAAAACGCACGAGCCTTGCGAGAGAACTGGTTTCAGATCAGACAGTTGCGATATTCGGTAGCAAGGTTGAGTAACAGAGAAAGAAACACAGATAAGATTTTGGGTAGTCAGGAGGTATCTTCAGTCTTTAGTGTCAGACAAGAAAGAGAGACACAGACGCAACCAGGCAGTAGTGTGGAAAAGAGTACTCAGACATCGATGGATAAAGTAGTAAGGAAAATTCAGTCAAAACCAACTTACTTGAAGGTGACAAAGAGAGACACCGTTGCATCAAAGAGAGACACTGGTACAGAGGTTGGACAACCCAAGACAAAAGACAGCAGAAAGAAAATTAGAAAGAGTGTTAGGACTAGAAATGAAAAAAGTTTGTACATATATAATCATGGAGGTGGAACCGAATAATTTTTTGAGTTGTCTCTGGAATCAGAATCTTCAGACCTCACAGATTTTGGTATAGAATATACATCAGACAAGGATTTAAAAGGAATGAGTGGGAACAAAAGAATTGCACTACGAGCAGAGCCTGACTCGAAGCGAGATGTTTCCTCGTACGGCATAGTTGATAGTAGGCAAGCAGACAAATTTTTAGTTAGTGACTCTTTGGAACAAGATAACAGTATATATGGTCGAAAAGTAGTAAAAGCCAGGAGACGAATTCCAAAGATGGGTGATAATGATACTTTTAGAAAGAAAGATGTTTATCTATTGGAAAGTGGAACACAAAAACAGCAAAAAGCTGAAGCGTCGCTGGAAAAAGCTAGAAGTCTCATGAAGTTGATAAGACCATGGTTATATTTAAATAAGAATTAACTAATACGTGAAGAGTAGATATTTTGTTGGTTGGAGTAATTCAAGTTTGATGAGGGTTATACCGGCTCAAATGTTGTGTTGCTGTAGAAAATGGTGGATAATCACTGCAAGTGATGTGTGATGCTGAGAACTGATGTAGTGTTGTCTTGTATTGCATAGGTTATTTTGAGGTATAAAGGAGTCATAGAATAGTCACCAATAGAGTAGTGCGACTGTTATAGCCTGAAAATAGCGCGAAGAAGTAAATCATTGTTATGAAGTGATGAGGAGGTTAAGATAGGGTGAGTGAGTAGTTGACTGTCGGAGTGGTTTGACGTGGAGAATTAAGTAGAACAGAGAGTAGTGGGATTATGATGATTGACAAGGAAGTAATTCGTCTGGTTATGCGTTGTCCGTGCGTGAGTATAAGTGTAGACAAACATGTGTTCGTCGTGCTGAGTGAAGCAGGAGTGAGGTTTGAGACGCCGTCTAAGTGGAGTACATGGATAGAACGATGTCAGGTGATTGGTAGTAGTAACGCATGCATGTACGAGGTGTTTGGTATATCTTGTGTCAATGTGTGTAGAAGTGATCGACACGCTTAGGCTGTGGTGAGTAATTGTTAGAATGTTAAATTGGTGTGTAATTTGTTTGTTGTAGAAGTAATAGTATAGGCACGTCAGGTTGTCGTGATACGAGAATAATGGTGAGGTGAGAACGAGCTTGTTTGTACACAATGGTCAATGCATATGAGAAGTATAAATACGAGCGCCGTGCGAATATGCGAAGAGTGGCTGATGGGTGACGCTGATAAAACATACCGGTGGATTTTGTGGAGGACAGAGTAAGTGAGTAGGCGAAAGTTAAAAAGTATAAAGAAGGTGATTGAAAAGGTGTGATGTCTTTTGTTTGGAATGTGTGGTGTTGGACAGAATTAATGAAAATTCTATGACAGGGTGTCAGATAGAGAGTTAACGTTATGTTTATTTATAGTAAGTAAGTACCATGTCGTTGGCGGAGGTGAGTGTGTAGAAGAACGAGAAAACACAGAAAAGTTAGCTGTGGGAAAGTGATTCTTAGCGTTTTTAGCGTTTAGATCGTTGGATGATGAGAGTGGACGAAGAATTGGTTGTTAGAGCTAATGTGTTGTTTGAGCAAGGTAAGCTTTGAGTTGTGGAAAGGGAGTGAATGATTGAGAAAAGTGGAAATATGAAAATAGTTAGATTGTGAAAATTGTTGGCAGAGACATGTTGAAGCAATAATGCCTGATATAGAGAAATGAGAGAAGATGGTTTGCCCAATCGGAGTGAGATTTCTCGTTACTCATATGCGGTGTTGTTTACTGTTTCTGAAAGAGTTCCGATGAATAGGAGTAATCTTGAGTAGTACTGAAAGAGGAGTGATGTAAGTAAGAGAAGGAAAGAATGTGATTAGCCAATGAATATCGGAGTATTATAAATAGAGCACTATAGACTGTGTTCCGATAAGTGTGACTGGTTAGACTATCATCGCGGTGTGAGAACGCTAGGAGAGACTTGAGGATAGCTTAGAGTTAGTTGTGGTGAGATGTTAGGAAAGTACTGATGCAGGAGAATGAAATGTTAGTTACGTCGGGTAGACGAGAGACTCAAAAGTAGAATTACTTGTTGGTACAGTAGATAGATGTATTGGTGAAGTCTATAGTAAATAGACATTTTTTTGCTGGTTGTAGCATAGTGGAGATCCCGTAGTAAACGGAAAGTTTAATAATTCTTGTACAAATCCAAGGGAAACAACTGATTAGGAAATGGCTGTGCCGAGTTACAATTTCCCTTACCGAGTGGGATGAATTGTGGTGTGCTGAAATAGCCCGCTACTTGGAAAATAGAGCAATTTGAGCTGTAGGTTACAGCGGTTGTTTAGGTTTATATTTCAAATATTGTGATGTGTTATGAGTTAGTTTTATAAAAAATAGAATGTTGTGAAGGGAAATAATCAATGCTTGACTTCCAGAAAAGGTACGGTCATTTGTTGATTAATGATTTTGGTTGAGGGGAACAAATATTGTTCTGCGTTATGATGAGAATATAGTCTGTAGGTAACAGAGATAAATATATTAATGCAGGGTAATAATTGGCCTAGCATTGAGTTGTTTTTTCTTTAATGTTGTAAGAGTAGCGGGATAGGACATAACTTACCATTTTTTTGGCACTATAAGCAAGGGTTTTAATTTAGTATGATCTTTCAATGTATCATGATTGGTATGTTATATTATTTTTCTTTACTTGATTTGCTCCTGTAAAATGATTGCCATTTGATTATTAGAATAGGATTGTTGTGTTTTCAGTTTTTTGCATACAAACTACTGGTCCGTAAAAGAGACCAGTATTGTTAGATAACACTAGATATTTTAAATTGATGCTTGTTTCATTTTGTGGGGATATATGAAAACACATTTGAATATCTAGGGGGGGATATTGTTCTGTTCTGATTGTATCTTTGATTATTCATGAGTTATGCTGTTATTTAAGTTTGCCTTGTTTGAACATTAGCATATTACTTTGCAAAATTGAGTTGCTGTTGACCAATTCTTAAAAATAATTACTTTTCAGTAAAATTGTTTTTCTTTTGACGTTTAATTGGGTGAAGTTTTAAAACAGAAACTAGTTAATAGAGTCCTTGGGAATTTTGAATGCAGGGTTACGTTCAGAAGATGTGGTCGGAAGTGAACATGGATTTAGTGCCATGATGTAATGGAAATTTAATAAGCGACACGAGATTGCTGGATTGTAGAAGAAGTAAAATTGGGTAACGTGCTGCGCCAGACAGCGTGAAGATAAATAGTAAAACATGAATTGAATGCCATGTTTTAGTCCTGTAGATATCATTACAAGAGTTGGGGGATTAAACCAGTGGAAGGTTTATAAAATCAAATCAAATCAAATCAACTTTATTAGGGTCACAAATTGGGCGCGCAGGCCCATCTTACATTCGGCCCTTCCAATCACTCGTCTTTCGTTCATCAAGAGCATTATACATTTGCATAGGAAGAAAAATAAACATTGTGAAATGAATGTTGTAAACATAAACAAGGATAATTACCATGGTATGAAGCCCATCTCCCACCTATCCATACATCACCCCACCCACACAACACCCCCACCTACCCACACACATGCGTACCAAGGGACACATACACACCCCCACCTACCGACACACACGCACATCAAGGGACACATACATACCCCACCAACTGACCCATCCCCCTCCCGCACATCCCCCACCCACACACACTGCCCTCACCTGATCCCCCAACCAAAACACACTCGCCACCCCACAAAACATTCCCCCACATCCCACGCCCATCCACATTCTACCCCACACATCCTCTCCCACCCACACCTCAAACCACCCTTCCCCCAGCCACATCTCCATCAACAACATATTCCCCCACCCACACACACAATCCCCACCCAACCCACACATCGCACATCCACTCACACATCCCCAAACCATACACACACATTCCCACCAACTGACATGTCCCTACCCCCCCCCCCCCCCACACACACACACATCTCCCTAACCACCCATACATCCCCAATCCACACACACACACACACCACCACCCACACATACAACTTCCACCCACCCACACATGCCTTAACCTAATCCCCCACCACACAATCCCCCACCCGCACCATCACATACACCCCCTACCACGCACTATTCCCAACCCACGCACCACACACACACATATCCCTCACCAACACATCCCCACTTACACACCACACCACATATCCCCCACCCAGATACCACACAATATTCCCACCCACACCCACACAGATACCCTTACCCATCCACCCCACATACCCCCACTCACACACCACAAAAATCCCCCACCCACACACACATACCTCACCCACACAATATCACAACCAACACACCACACACCTCTCCCCACCCACACACGCATTCCCTACCCGTCCACCAACACACACTCACTCACACATCCTCCACTACGCACCCACACACCCCACCAACCCACTCCCAACCAAATATCTCTCGATCACAATACCCCTACCCCCACACACATCCTCCACCACTCACACATCCCACCCCGACACATACAACTCCCGCACCCACCTACACATCCCTAAGCCACTCACACACCCCCACCCACACATTCCCATCCACATACACACATCTCCCACCCACACTCCCCCACATACTTCCCCCAACCACCACAATCCCCTGCTCACCCACACATATACCCCACCCATACGCACATTCCCACACCCATCACACACATCCCCCACACCACACACTATCCTCCACACATACCACCACAAACATACCCTCCACCCACACATCATTCACACATCCCCCACCAACACACCGCACACATATCTCAAACCCACACACCATACACTTCTCCCCACCCGCCCTTCCATCCCAAATCCACCCAACACAATCCCCTACCCACACAACCCCGCCTCCCACACATACTTCCTCAAACATCCACACATCTCCACCCACATAAACACACATCCCCTGCATCCGTCCCATACACATATCCTCCACCCATACACACATCCCCCACACCCATTCCAACACCCGTACTTTCACCCCCACACATCCATCCACACATCCCACCAACACCCACAAATACCACTACCCACCAAAACCCACACACCCCAACCATCCAAATGCATACCCCCACCCACACACCCCCACCCACACATATCCCCACACTCACACACATCCTCCACATACACTCACACTTCCTCACATCTAGGACACATACAAAATGTTTCACGTTAGTATTGAAACTAGTATGAACAAACTCCCACACTTTACACACACACATACACTGACACTTGTCATGAGCAGCCTCATAAAAATGTTAAACATGGAGAAAAATGTGTACATAAAATGTATGTGACGTAAAAATAGTGATGCGCTCTCTCTCTCTCTCTCTCTCTCTCTCTCTCTCTCTCTCTCTCTCTCTCTCTCTCTCTCTCTCTCTCTCACACACACACACATTCACTCTCACGCTCACACATTCACTCTTCCGCTTATTCATTCACTCTCACGCATTCACTCTCCCACTCATTCACTCTCACGCTCACTCATTCACTCTCCCGCTCACTCATTCACTTTATAAAGGACATTCACTTCTACTTCTACATTCACTTATAAAGGGAAGTAAGTATGTTCATAATAAATGGACATTGTCAGTTGTGGAGTGCTGTGGTCACAGCGAACATAGATTAAATGACATGGGGTTTTGGGGGTCCGTGATAAATGGACTGATAAAAAACTAAGTTGATTGCAAGCAGTGATGGGTTAGAAGGTCACAGACATGAGTTCAGTAGCGGTATATTGTTGCTGTTGATAACGGCATAAATTGACAAGTGGAAGTTTTAGGTGAAATGCCCATAATAAATGGACATTAGTGGGTTGCTGAAGTTTTCGGCGAGATTAATAGAGTACCTGATATAGAGTATTCATGAGTGAGGTATAGGAGAGATTTGGTTATATTTTAGTAGGTGATGTTTATAATGATAGAGGGGGTTTTGAGTGGTAGGCCCATAATGGACCTTTTTATTTGTGTCCTCGGGATGTGTTTTGTGGTTGGCATTACAATGCGAGGTTGAGGTAAGGTTCAGAGCCATAATATCAGTAGTGTCTGTAATGTATAGATGTTTAGGAGTGAATAATATTTTTGGTGGGTGATGCTTGATGCTGTAGATAAAAGCGCAAACTGTGAAACTGACATAATAAGTGGTATAATTGAACTGTAGAATTGTTTTAGACTTTATTACATAACGTCTCAGGTAACATAGGGGTGTAAGTATGAGTGTGGTTTTTGTGAGGAAGAGCTCTGATTCTTTGACTTTCCGGTGCGCACCGATTCTTTGTCTTACTATCGTGTGCGAGTGATTTCAGGTTGGTTGAAAGTGAAAGTAGAGAATTGGTAATATTGAGGTAATACTGTTAGTGATGACGATAGGGAGTTTGAGGTAGTATCAGAAGAGTACAGCGTTTTGAATTTTTATAGTTGAGATCGGATATTGATATGTATGTACATGATGAAAAATGGTTTAAGCTGACAGCATGAGAAGAAGAAGTACCATTGATGTATATAGGAGAGGAAAGTAATTGTATAATGAAGGGCGGATAGCTATTTCATGCGGAGTTGTAATTTACCTGTAACTTACTTAGTTTTGGGACGTAAATAATATTATAAAAGTAAAAGCAGCTAGTTATCTGAGAGGTGGAGTAAAGTAAAGTTGCGTGTGGGGGATAGTAGCGGATGAATATATATATATATATATATATATATATATATATATATATATATATATATATATATATATATATATATTCCAAGTGAAATTAAAGGAATGATGGGGCAGTGATATGAGTTAAAAACTTGTAGGTTATTTTACTTAGATTTTTTAGCTGGAAATTATAGTAAGGTTCAAGACTTTTCAGGGAAAAGTCTTGGTTGAAGAAAGGGAGGAAATGTAACAGAGTTAGGAATAGGAAGAAGGGAGCAACGAGGTGTGCATAGTCAATAGGGAAGTAGGGCACGGTCAAGCACCATAACATAGGGTAGTTAGGATGGGTCGTCCGATGACGAGGATCGTAGAAACAAAGTCAGTTGTGAACGACCCATCCTTCGATATGGACGTATGATTTAACTGGGCAACATCTGGCTTGATTGATGGTTTGTTATAACCTATCTCCGTTGATTATGAATAAAGTAATATGAAGATAGAACCGTCTTGGAGTTATTGCCAGTTCACCATTACTTCGCTGTACTGTTACAGTACCCATAAATGTCCTGGGAAATAAAGGCGGTCATTGTTAGACTGGCCACATGACCCATCAAGTCAGTTGGGTCCTTATGACGAAGTGGTTACCACATCTCCAATATGCCACCTTGGTTCATTTTCAGACTTTATCATTCGGTTCTTAAGTGCAGTTTTTTGTGTGGAAACTCTTAGGGGTTGTCTCAGTAGCTCAGGCTCTATATGACATACTTATCAGATGGTCAGCTGCTCTGCAGAGAGAGACTGAGCTTGATGGGATGAAACCCAGTGCAATAAAGTCAACACTCCTGCCTTCTCATCCTTTTTTAACCCATCAAGTGCCGACTGGTCTATAAAAATACGGGGCTAGCACCAAAACCTCATACTAACATGCGTGTAGAATAGCCCTTTACATTTTTACTGACAAATGGAGCCCTTTATATTCAGCACTCTCCCTTTAACTATTCCGGGTAGACACAACCACATCATCTTCTTATAAACAAGACAATAATATGACATTATGTTGCCAACGGCAAGTTATTACAGAACAGACATACTTTAAAACAATAGCATAAACCTAAGTGGAGTGAACCAACAACATCAACTTACCAGATAACAGCTGCTTCCTTTCAGGACCCAACAAGTGCAAGACTTCATCACAAAACTCATTAAAATGGTTGTCTTTCTTCCAGTCATTCAAATGTCTCAAAAATAAGCGCAATTCCTCGGGGGTTAATTTTGTTGTCAACTGAAAGGTAATATGACCGTCAAGTTATCAGACATTGGAAATATATATAGTACAGACATGATAAGGTAAACTCACCTGAGGCCCAAGAAATAGTTCTTGTTATCAGAAATTCCTCTTATAAGAGTTCAAGCACATAGTTATGCATTTACAACGTACAATACAATGCTGTTCTTCACAACAGAAATTCGCCACATCAGAGATCGCCTTAAGCGGTGTGCACTGTATATATACGGATCACGGTTACTACAGCAAGGAGTGAACGGATAATTAATGTTAAAAATAAAAAGAAAGCAAGTTGGCTTAATATCAGTGTTAGCTCACTCATGAAGCAGCTTGCCAAAAGCATTGCACAGAGCATGAACTCCACAGCTCCAATGATGACCCCTAAGAGTCTCAGAAAAAAAAATGCACCTGTGAACCAAAAGATGGAGTCAGAAAATGAACCCATGATCTCAATAGTGTTGACCACTTCTCCATGGAGACCCAGTTGTGTAGTGTGTTGGTGTGCCAGAACATGCAGCTCTGCTGGTATCATTGCTAGAGAACTCGTCTGCCAGCATGGTGGTGCTGGTTTTAATTCCCATTAATGGCAGAATTGGATATACTTCCCAAACAATACGGCTCTGCAGTTTACACATTTTAAAAC